>VXCM01000216.1:43398-63403 GCA_014773175.1 Lucifuga dentata | reverse complement strand
TCTCTCTCTCTCTCTCTCTCTCTCTCTCTCTCTCTCTCTCTCTCTCTCTCTCTCTCTCACCCATCCTCTACCGCTCTCATTCTGTCCTCCCTCCCTCATCTCTCTCTCTCTGCTCAGCAGCATCAAAGCAGCTGGGGTTGCAGACAGGCTGACCAAAAGCTTTCAGCGAGCCACTTCACCGCTGAGAGGAAAACCAAACTTCAAGATGCTCAGTCACACGCCTTCCCTTTCCTCCCACTTCAGGATGCTGGACATCACACCGAGGAGCGCTCCAGGGTGGCTGAGGCTTTTCTGCTTGTCCAGCTTGTGTCTGTTTCTCTGCCTGTCAGGGTTATCAGATGCCAGGAGAGCACCCAAGATACCTCGCTGTCCTGTGACCTGCTCCTGCACCAAAGACAGTGCCTTCTGCGTGGATACGAAGGCTATACCCAAGAGCTTTCCCCCTGGAATTATCTCTTTGTGAGTTAAACAAACATTGCTGCATCTTTTACTCTCCAAAGCATGGAAGCTTTAACCAAACAGCACATGCATCTTTTGTTTTAAAACACGTATGAAGTCAGATGTGTATGCAGGCTGGTACAGATTGCTGTCTCTTGTCAGCTCCTGTTATGTAATAATGAATGAAGTCATCACTTCTCTTTTCATTTCGAGTAGATTAGGTATTTCTGTCCTTATCTTGATGCAACACATCTAGCCATCAGAGGAGAAATTTGCATAATATTACATAATAATAATGTCATTCTACCATATGCTGATTTTAGATGCAGTAAAATCCTGTAGAGCTCCAGGGAGGAATACTAACAATAGATTTCCTATCTCACCGCTAAAGACCTGCTTCTCCTCGGAGAGATTTAATCTTTATGAGAGTAGAGAGATACTCTCAGTAAATGGAGTGTGATATAATGAAATGAATAGCTTAACACTTGATGGGGGCACATTTTGCTGAGGTTACAAGGTGTTCACTTTCATTTGATATCGATCCCATCAGCTGCCATTCCTGCCTGTGGATTTAATGTTGAGTTTAGACAGTCAAGGGAATTCAAGAGCAGATGACAGTGGGGGTGCCCTCATTTACAAAAGAGAAGAAGGAAGTTATGCGTCCTAGTTTTTTTTAAAGTTTAGTCCTCCCTGAAATGTAAACTGCAAGGATAGTCATTCCCTGAGAGAGGGATGGCTTCAGAAAGAATAAAATGACATCAAAATATGATGTGAATATGACATTTTCACTTTCAGATACAGTTTGCAAACGTGAAGCACTGATGATGTCACATTTCTAAGATTTGACCTGTCTTATAATAAATGCTGTCCTTGTTTGTGTGAGCAGGACGATGGTAAACACAGCCTTTACTACAATTCCAGAAGGAGCTTTCTCGCACCTACACCTGCTGCAGTTCCTGTGAGTGCTCAGACCTGCTGCAACTTTTAATTCACTATTGCTGCAATGGATTGCAATAATTTCTCTCAGCCATTCAGGTTTATAACCTTTTAAAAAAAAACACACACACACACACACAATTGCAAATTTAAGTATGTTTTCACAGCCAATATTACAGTACATGCAGACATCTTTTCTTTTGCAGCGGCAATGAAAGGCTGCAGGCAAATGGTTATTGAAAACAGGGGTGACATAGCAGTAATAAGAGTAAAGTGGCTCTATGAGTGTCACTGCCAATGACTTCAGTTCTGCTCTGCAAGACAAAGCACCATTATCTCCTCATGCAGTGTGTGTTTGTGTGTGTGTAGGCCTGTGTGTGTTAATAGTTATGTTATTCTTTAAAATTGTAGCCCTTTAGCCTCATGTTAGCTTTATACAATGTGAAGAATTTATAGGATGAGATAGTAAGAAATTTTTATTCATGTATTTATTATTGCTTATTTTTTTTGCAGGTTGTTGAACTCCAACACCTTCACCATGATTTCTGATGATGCGTTTGCTGGTCTGTCTCACTTGCAGTACCTGTAAGTATCGCATCTAATATGTGTTTAAAATGGTTTTAACAAAATAAATCTTTTATCCATCTTTATCCATCCATGCCAACAGAGACCAGTAGAAGCAGATTTAGAGTAAGATTTGCTTCTTTGTCATCTTTATTCCAACATATTTTTGAGACTCATTAGTTATATGTAGATGGTTTTATTTTTTAATGTAAAATTACTTAAAACATGCTTTATGATGAATGGATCTATTAAAGAAATTAAACAGAGCAATGTTCGATTTCAGAGATGGATTCTGCAGTTTGGCAAAGATTGCCAAAAGTAAAACTCAATATAAATCCTTCTGCTATGGAGAACATACTGCTTCTGTGTAGTGTGATAAAGCTGAACAGTTGGCAAATTGATGGGCTTTAGAAAATATTAGTTTGCTGAATCAGGTTGAAGCTTTCCTTGAATGCAGTGCCCCAGGCCGGTGATTGTGGATCTGGCCGCAGCCCAGCAGCATCAGGCCTCTGCATCACGGCTACTACCAAAGCTGCTCGCTGTGAATAATAATAAAGTCATGTTTCCATATCAGACACCTTCAGAGAGTCTGCTGAGCACATGTTGGATGACCTCTTCCACTTACAGACAACACAAAGACAGGCTGGATCAAATAATGCTGACAAATAGACCTTCATAATACCGCTGCAGTCTCTGTCCTGTCTTTATAAGATTAGTCAGTCTTGTAATGAGGTCATCATCATCAGCACTCCTTACTTTTTGACTTCATTGAATACTTTTACCTGTTTGACTATGCTCCCTTTAGTTTTATTTCATATGAGTTTGTTCTTTCTCAGATTCATTGAGAATAATGACATCCAGGCTCTTTCAAAGCATACATTCAGAGGACTCAAATCCCTGACTCACCTGTGAGTATTTTGTTCAGCTAATAAAAATAATAACATGTCAGAAAAACTGCTAAAACGTTAATAATTCTTCTTCTTCTTTTTTTTTAGATCTCTATCAAACAACAATCTGCAGCAACTGCCCAGACAGCTCTTCAAACATCTGGACATCCTAACAGATTTGTAAGTTTGTTTGCACTGAAAGTGTCTTGACATGGTCTGACCCTACAATCTGTCAGTACACACAGTGGTTTGCTGGGTTCCCTGAGGGTTTAGGGAATAATCGCACTCGTCTCTGTAAAACTGTCTGGCTGGAGTGTGTGGGTTGGATCTAGCTTGTGCCGTGATGGTGCACTTCTACTATTTCTCTTTTGCCCCTCTGTGCAGAGAAACAGAGGATTGCAAGGTTTATAGTTGAGAGTTTTACTCAAAATGACATATTTTCTGTTTCTGCTCCTTTTACTTAGAGACCTGCGGGGTAACTCTTTTCACTGTGACTGTAAAATCAAGTGGCTGGTGGACTGGATGGAGAAGACCAACACCTCTGTTCCTGCCATCTACTGTGCAAGCCCCTTTGAATTCCAGGGACGCAGAATCCAGGATCTTGCACCACGAGACTTTAACTGCATCAGCGCAGGTTTCATCAGTCATCGTCTCTTTTCAAAGTGCTATTAAAATTGATGTCATGGCATAGATTCTGAGTTTATAATCTCTGTAATCCTGGTCTCTTTTCCTAGATTTTGCTGTTTATGAAACCTTCGCTTTTCACTCTGTGTCGGTGGAATCCTATGAGTTTAATGGAGATCAGTTTGTGGCCTTTGCGCAGCCTGATTCAGGGTTCTGCACCGTGTTCATATGGGATCATGTGGAAACGGTCTTCAGGAAGTTTCATAACATTACCTGTAAGTTTTGGCCTTTGTGAAAAATTGCTGATACCATAATGTTAAGAATTAATCCTGATGGCTTTTTTTTTTTTTTNTTTTTTTTTTTTTTACATGCCTTTTTATGTCTCTGTTTATCTCTCAGCTCGGTCTGCTGTGTACTGCAAGCCAGTGGTGATAAACAACACATTATACATGGTTGTGGCTCAACTTTTTGGTGGATCTCATATTTACAAGTGAGATCTGCACGTTTATCTAGAATACTGCAAGTTTCCTGCTGATTTTCTCAGTTAGGACTTGGAATAACTTTTCCATTTCTTGATCACAGGTGGGAAGAGGACCCACAGTGCTTTGTGAAGATCCAAGACATTGATACCACTCGGGTGAGGAAGCCCAACTTTGTGGAGACCTTCCAGCTGGATGAAGAGTGGTACTTTGTAGTAGCCGACAGTTCCAAGGCTGGCTCCACCAGCATTTACCGATGGAACAGCAATGGCTTCTACTCTCACCAGTCCCTCCATCCTTGGCACCGTGACACCCATGTGGAGTTCCTTGACATTGGGGGACGGCCGCACATCATCCTGTCCAGTGCGTCTCAGCCACCAGTGGTTTACCAGTGGAACCGAAGCCAAAGGCAGTTTACTTTCCATGCCCAGATTACAGAGTTGGCTGATGTGCAGATGGTTAAGCACTTCTGGGTGAGGAAAGTTCTCTATCTCTGCCTCACACGCTTCATCGGTGACTCCAAGATCCTCCGCTGGGAAGGACAGCGTTTCATAGAGATCCAGACTCTGCCCTCGAGGGGCTCCATGGCCGTGTATCCCTTCACAGTGGGCCTCCGCCAGTATCTCATCCTAGGAAGTGATTTCTCCTTCTCCAGGGTATACCTGTGGGATGACCTCACTCAGCGCTTTCAGCCCTTCCAGGAGCTCAACATGAGAGCCCCACGAGCTTTCAGCTTGGTATCTGTGGACAATAAGGACATTCTGCTTGCTGCCAGCTTCAAAGGCAACACCCTGGCATACCAGCACCTGGTGGTAGATCTCAGTGCCAAGTAGCTAGGATACTATCAAAGGATGGAAAGGGAAGGTGTTTCTGAGAGCATTTGTCAGGATGTGCCAAATAAATAAAAGACTGCAAACTGTTTAAACCACGTAACTAAAGGTCTGCTATTTCACCTGATGTTTTGAGTGAGGCAACTAATTAAACGATCATTGTTTTATCTATTTTTATGCACTATCCCTTAATATCTGAATTTAATGATGTGATAATACAGAGTATCAGTGACACACCAAAATAAATGTTGTCACTGCCACATTGCTGCTTCTGATAAGCCAACCACGTGTCTAGGCTGTTTGTTTTGGGAACTATTATGCTGTATATTGTACTTTACAAATTGTATAAAAATGAAAAAAAAAAAGATGTGCATGTGCATCTACTGAATTGATATTGGAGCTGAGTGTAATATTATGAATATTTTGTAAGTTATGCTGTAAAGTTTATCTGTAGCGATTTGCATGCCTGACATTTGAAAATGACATTCCTTTGAAAACTAAACACTATAAAACAAGCAATACTGATTGTTGCAGTACCTTAAGATCTTGACATGTTTATATGAGATTTTAAAAAAAAAAAAAAAGCACCTGTTTTGGATATAATCTATATTTCATAGTACAGACCTATGGTCATTTGAAAAGAATTGTATTGTTTAATTAAAACCTCTTATAATCACATCAAGATGTGCATGAATGCTGATGCTTCCTGTGTCTCATGTTCAAAAAACCATAAATAACTGGCGACCTAAAAGCTGAGACCCGTAGCCACGTTTGTCTTAGATTGCAGTACAAATTAGTCCAATTAGGAGTTTTCACCACTGCCAAAAAATTGCTCCGACATGGTTAGCAGAAATATGATGGAGTTTGAAAGAGATTGTGTTAAAATAAATAAGTAAATGAAACGCCTCTATGTTAGACTCAGGACTTATCAATCAACCATCACATATGATGCACTTTGGGTCTAAATGTTGCAAATCACTTAGATGCGCATCAAAGATGCAAACTTGATGTCCGTAAGCAAAGTTCTACTGCAGTGGATGTTTGCTCTGAATGTCAGGATGCTTACGTGAGTGGAGCTAACGTATTTGCACGCGGCACATTAATAAACTCCGCTTGTCCGCACGGTTCTGAAATTTAAAACGAGCAAGACTGTTTTGTTGCTACGTTTAAGGTTAGCTTAGTTAACGTGAGCTAGATTTACGTGCACCTTAATAAAGAGTGGGCTTAGTTTTGACAGCTAAAATGTTTTAAACTGCTTGACAGACTATATTTGAGCTTACAATTCATGTCCATTGTTAACGTTACATGCTGTGATTTGTTTTATGTAAGACTGTGAGCTTGTGGTGGATGTTGAGGCTAGCTAAGTTTAGCTATCAGTGTCAAAGCTAGCTAGCTAGCCGAACTGACTGCTAAATCAAATTTAGAATTAAGTTACAGATGTTTAACTCCGCTAAAATAACCCTGCCAGGTGAGTGGAAGGACGATGAGCGGATGAATTTCTTGTTCTCAGAATTTAAGGAAAACCGAGATGTCAACACAACAGACTGGGACAGTAAAATGGACTTCTGGACGGCTCTGATCATACAGAGCTGCAGGAACCGTGGCGCCGTGTGTGTCAACTTACAGGAGCTCAACACGGTTTTTAGTCGCAAGGGATCTTCGCCTCTGGGTTTGGGGACTGTTATCCAGAGCATGGCTAGGTAACTGTCAATAAGGGCTTGATAATATCTCTTTGACTCAGTCACGATGTTACGGATTAACGAGTGGCCGGGTTAACTGGTGACTTGATCACTATTTTAGGATAGTTTGATTGCGTTGGTGGTTGCAGGTGCAGAAAACAGAAGTATTTTAAAATTGGCCAAATTTTATATTCATGATATATTTTCATTTCAATTTTACATTCAAAATTCATAAATTTTCATTTCATTTCAACATTTTCAATCAATGAGGCATTTAAGGTAAAGTAACCTCGGTCAATAGTTAATCTGAAACACCAGTTTTTCAAAGTTTTGCTTTATCTTTTTTTTTGTTTTGTTTTGTTTTGTTTTGTTTTACAATTTCAACAAAAACGGGCCTTGACCAAGTAAAGAATATTTGACAGAAAATAATCCAAGCAGCAGATACATTGAATAAGTGGTTGTCATTCGTAATCATATATATCCGTTCATATACTGTATATCCGTTCAGTCGACAACACTTTTAGATTTCAGGTTGGGTCACCAGCTAACATGGTCACTCGTCAATCTTTAACACAAGCTCAGTGTGTATACTTTGCAGCCTGCACAGCTTCTCATTGTGTGTATTTAACTTGTGCCCAGATGTGGGAAGATACAGAGGGAGTCAGAGTTTGCTGCCAATGTGGACTCTGGTTGGTTGTCCTGGGGTGTTGGCGTCCTGCTGGTGAAGCCTCTGAAATGGACCTTCTCCACTCTGCTGGGGAGCAGCCGAGTGCCTTTAGAGCAGTCCTTTGTTGTTATTGAACTAGTGAAGGTGTGAATGAGATTTCACAAGACCACATTTCTAATAATGGAGGCTACAATTAAAATTATAGGTTACCATTATAAAATTGCGCTTCTGCAATATCTTGTAGGATTGCTTGCTTGTTTTGAGTAACATTATCTTTTCCAGGAGAAAGCAACAGAATTGCTCAATGCTTACCGGAGGAGTGAATTTGCAAGTCGCTCTCTCCTGTCCTTCCAAGAGCTCTGTGCGCTTTTCTCCCATGTTTGTGCCGATGAGAGCACCTTGTGTATGGCTCTGCTGCAGCTGCAGAGGGAGAAACATGTGACAGTTTCTTTGCATGAAGGTGAAAAGGTACAGTATATCCAGGCAACATTTCATGAACTAATCACTCAAGTGAGAGAGCATTTTCAAGATAATTTAGTTAATGACTGCTGGTGTTATGTATTTTATGAGCTGTCATGTTTCATTTCTGTTCACTCTTCACAGATCGTTAAGTTTTCTCAGCCTGGGCAGGATCGCGTCTCCCCGGTCAGTGATGTGGATATAGGCATCTATGAGTTACAGCGCAGTGAGAAACTGCTTGAAGAGCGGGTGGAGGCACTTGGCCTTGAGGCAGACAAGTATATCAATTCCGTTATGAGTTTCAGTAGAATGTTTAGTTTTGATTAGTGAAGTGTGTAAATTAATTTCATGGTCTGGTAGAGATGTGGAAGCAATGCAAATCATGTGAGCAAAGGCTGTGGCTCTGCACTTGTAAAAGGTCAAATTAAACAACAGCGATCAGATTGTTTTTCAGAGAATGACATTTAAGAGAAGTAATTTAGTCAATAAAGGTACTAAATTACATTGTTCCAGTTTTGAATTAAGAGAAACTATTGATGCAATGTGAACAATGACCCGTGGAACCACTCTCCTGAAAATAAATCTCAAAGAGACAGGATCATTCAGGTGATGCTTGAGCTTTTCCAAGCATCGGAGCATCAGCGTCAGCGTCAGCCAAGCCAGATGAATTGAAATGCATTCAGATATCTCACAAACTGAGAAACAATTTGAAATTTCTTCTAATCCCACATTGCATTTTGTATGTGCAGGTGTAAAGAAGAAGCAAGAGTTCTGCTTCGGGAAGGGAAGAAATCTCAGGTTACTCCTAATGATTAAAATCACTTAGATCCATTTCATTTATTTCATTCCACATATCCCCACAGCACTTAGTTCGTAGTGATGTATTCGCTGTTTACACCACAGGCTCTGAGGTGTTTGAGAGGCTGCAAGAGGGTGGAAAAGAGAGCAGACAAATTGTTTGCCCAGCTGGAGACTATTAGAGGAATTCTAGACAGAATCACCCAGTCACATACGGATAAGACGGTAAGAGGCAGAATAAACGTGAACATTTATGATGGTGTTAGTCATTAACCAAGTTCTTTCGTTCACATAAAAGCACCTGGTCAATTATTAAATCTACCTGGTTCCAGATTCACAGCACAGCAATCTGTAACCAAATCTTTAAAAGTGTGTGCTGAATGTTTCTGTAGGTTATCCAAGCATATCAAGCTGGTGTTTCGGCCCTGCGACTCTCTCTAAAGGATGTGACTGTGGAACATGCTGAGAGTCTTGTGGATCAAATCCAGGCGGTAAACATTTATCTAAGGCAATGATTGAGCCAATGATTCATCTTTCAAATGTGACGTGAAAAGGGTCCTAAAATATCTTTATCATTTTACCAGTTGTGTGACACTCAAGATGAGGTGAACCAAGCTATAGCTGGAGGTGTGCCCAGCGCAGGTACGCTATTTTGTTTGGTATACTATCTTTAATACATATTTTCAGTGAGATTTGGATATTGTGATTATTTTTCCTTTTTTGCTTTTGTAGATGCAGACGTAGATGAGTTGGAGAAAGAACTGAAATCTTTATTGGAAGAGTCAAAACCAGATTCCATCACAGGTTTACCTGAAGTCCCAACAAAACCTGTGTCATCTGCTGGGGAGCCGAGTCTCCCACTTGACAATCTGCTCAATTCTCTTCCCCCTGTACCCAAAAACTACTTGAATATAACAGATGAGGAGCTGGAGGAAGAACTGAATCGCCTAACCCTTACAGATTCTGGTTTGTTTGCTGCTTTCTCCATTTCCTTTTTCCTTTTCTAATGGAATGTTGTAACATAAAACGTTTGAAGTTAATTATGGTTCTTTTCTGTCCAGGCCTTCAACAGAAGAAAGTGACATCTCCAGCTAAGAGGTTAGAGTCTGCATAGTGATGTACAGGCAAAAGGTGGCAAGTCTGAGTCGTGGACTGCAGAGAATCTTTGGGAGAGGCTTTGCATCAGTGTATCAGCACAAACTACATATATCTTCAAATTGTCTTTACAAAAGATAAAAATCCTGAAATACTAATATGAGTCAAAAGGTAGTTGCTAAAGACAGATCAGGATGCAAAGTAATGCACTTTTCTTCATTTAAATAAATAAACAACCTTTATTGTGTTTTCTAACAAGGATTTTTAAACTCTTTTATCCATCTATAAGTTGACATCCACTTAAATTTAAAAGCTTTTAGACCTGCTCTGTTGTCAGAATCTTGACCATTCTCTAGTCAAAAGTGGCCATTTCAACAGTCAGCTAAGAATGCTTTTAATTTTATACTTTGACAAGAGTCTGAACAAATATATTTGTCCTTTATATTGTGTCTAATGATGTTTGTAAATGTGCCGTATGGGCGGTCCTTTAATGTGTATCAAGTGGCCTTCTGAACTAGATATACCACTAAAATACAGAAACAGAACATTATGCCAAATGATTTATCAAAACCATAACTACATTTAGTTTTAGAGCAATGTCTATGAGCATTGAAAAAGTCTACCTTAAATGATTTTATCCAAATATATTTCAAAATAAATTTTATTTTAATCACTTGTGTGTGGTATTTGTATGGCTGGATGTTTGGAGCTGAAAACTGCCAATACTATATTTCTTTGGACTGCAGGACTTGAAGGGAATGTTTAATGGAAAAGTTCATTTCAGAGACCACAGTGTGCTAGCACATTAACAATGGTAGTGGACAACTTTTGTCCTCAAATTGTACAGTATAATAGAGAAAGAGAACAGTTAAAGCATAACGTAATAGGTTTTAGAAGGAACTGGGATCTAGGAGGGTTTACTGGGGACAATGGGGAAAGAGGTGAATGAAGTCAGGAGAGCCATATATGAGTTTATTTTTAATACCATATTAGACAGTAGAATATATAGATGTTAGCGTTAAGATGATACTGCACACTGCGGTACAGTAGGTGGCGGTATGCACCTTCATGTTTGCGATCCGCCAAAAATTCAAAGAAGAAGAGTTTCGTCCTCTGTTTTGTGCTATTCGGGCAACGTGGGAATGAAAATCAAGCGCACCTTGGCTGTTCCTGCCACGTCATTCAGCGGAGACTCGCGACGAATGCCGAGAAAGCAGTTAGTAGCGTTAGCCAGCGGCTAGCCTGTGGCTGTCAACGGTGGGGTTTTTTTTGTTTTGTAAAAGGAAGATTCCGACATCTGGTAGTAAGTACAAATCGATTTAAATCTAAATATATATATAGAAATATAATTTGTCGACAATGAAGAACGTTAAAACTACATAAACTTCTCGCTCTGTCGTCGCCTCAGGTTCCTTAATGCTAACGCTAGCTACCTGTCATATTTCCAGGGTATACAGAACATTTTTAGTCTTTTCCTTCTTTCAAACAAAATTAATGAAAATTTAGAGTACAAATTTGTCAAAATTGCCCATTAACAACATTAGTTTTCAATCACAGTGAAAAATGTACGGTGTATGTCCTGTAACGTTACCTTTTCCTGTATTTTCTCCAAAGATTGTAATAATAAATAATGAAAATGCGATGGAGCCCTGGAACGAGCCAACACTCCATCCACTATTTGACTGTTATGTTACATTTATAAAATAAATTGGCAAGACAGTCTGCATTATGGGAAGGTAGGTTTGTCCACATCCCCATGAGTCATGTAATTAAGATGTTTTAAAGACATATTTACATCAGACTCTCATCTTGTTTGATCTTTTGACAGGATCAGCTTTTCGTGCCTTTTCCCTGCCTCTTGGCATTTCAGCCTGCCCTCACAGCTTCTCCCTCGGATCCTGATACCTTCCCTCAGACAGCTGCTCTTCATCGGCCTTGTGGTCTGCCTGGCGAGCCTGCTCTACATATTGCTCAACACTGGAAAGGGGCATGTCAGCTGGATCAGAAAGGAAAATCACTTTCACAGGTAAACTAATAGCTGCTCCCTAAGTCTATATGATTGAGGCACGATTGTCAATGTTTTTTTAACATTTTCCGTTGTTCAACAGACACTTGGCAAGGGCAGCTGATGTGGAGGCAACAGATACAAGCAATCCCAACCTGAACTATGGCCTGGTGGTGGACTGTGGCAGCAGTGGCTCCAGGGTATTTGTGTATTGCTGGCCCCGGCACAATGGTAATCCCCATGAACTGTTGGACATCCGACAAATGAGAGATCAACACCGCAAACCAGTGGTCATGAAGATCAAGCCAGGTAAGATGCACAGAGCTTCTCATAGCTCAAAATGCTTTTAATGTATAAACTGATAATTATTATCTTGTTAAATATGTAACAATTCCTACTGGTTGTCAATAAGACAAAATAATATACAGATTATTTAGCCTACAATTATGGGCTAAACTAGCACCGTGCAAGACTCTGAGGTAGAATATTTATAGATGCTATCAAAGCTGACCTATATTTACACATTACAGATACAATTTTACTTTTTTAATATACATTAAGAATGAGATCTCTGGCCTTTGTGTTTTTGCTTCTAGGCATCTCTGAATTGGCCAAAACACCTGAGAAAGCCAGTGATTACATCTATCCACTGCTGAGCTTTGCAGCTCAACACATTCCTAAAAATAAGCACCAAGAAACACCCTTGTACATCTTATGTACAGCTGGAATGAGAATCCTACCTGACAGGTACAGTAGGTTCTGCTCAGCATAATTATGTTACATATGTTCCAGTCAGACACATACTACGTGCAAACAACGCTTGGTGACATTTACTGTATAATATGACATCAGTGAGAGATTCCTATGCTTGTTTAATCTCAGTCAACAAGAAGCACTTCTTGAGGATCTGCGAACAGACATTCCAGTGGACTTCAACTTCCTCTTCTCTGATTCCCATGTGGAAGTAATTTCTGGAAAACAGGAAGGTAAGTAAAATGACAGAATAGACATTCAGGCAATTGCAACCTTATTCCATTACTTAAAAAAATATGCAATATCACATTTTATAATATTTTTGTACCTTCAACCTGTTGGCCCTGAGTGGAGGAAACAACTGATATTAATTTGTTTGTGTTTGAGGATTTTAGGACCCAGAAGCAATGTCAACTATGTAAACTGTCAGTAAACAGTACACACCTCTGAAACAAATTTCTAAAATAAATTGCTGCTTCTTACTGGCTTTTAGGAGTGGCAATCTAAAAAAAAAAATATCTGCAGCAGATTAAGCCATTATCAGTGAGTCCAGATTTATCTAGATCAAGTGTTCTCTCACTGTGCTTCAGGAAATATGGAATTAATTTTGTAATTTGTTGCTGTGAACTTTAAACATTTCCTGCCAGTTACCAGAACGATACCTGTAATTTATTTAGACAAACAAGATCAATTTTGACGTCCAAATTATGGAGATTTTTTCCTAATTTAAATCTCAGATAGGTGTATTTTGTATTAATATTTAATTAATAAGTGATGCTTCAATAACTTTGTGTTATTTGCTGACAGGTGTTTATGCATGGATTGGAATCAACTTTGTCCTTGGACGATTTAACCATGTGCACAATGGTAAGGAATTTTAACTACCGGTAATTGATTCTGGTTTTATTCGTAAATGACATTAACCACCTTGCAATTAAAGGAATGTGTTTTCACCGCATGGAGAACATGACGCACCTTTTAAAGTTTCATGACGTAACCTTTAAACACATGATGCGCCCTCCCTGCCGCTGCCTCTCAACTCTCCGCTGTCAACCCGACAGACAGGGAAGCTGTAGTAGAGGTACACGTCCCAGGCAGCGACCAGCAGGAGGCGATGGTGAGGAAAAGAACTGCTGGTGTCCTGGACATGGGCGGCGTCTCCACACAGATCGCATATGAAGTGCCCAAAACTGTAAGCTTTGCTTCTCCACAGCAGGTTATTATCCACAACCAATTCTGTTTTTGTGCTGTCTTTGGTTTGGTCACTCACCCTCTGTTCTTCTCCCTCCTTCCGACTTCTGTCATTCCCTGGTTAAACCTGTATGAACCATTTTTGTCCTGTGGAGATGATCTGCTCTCCATTCATCACTATTGAAGGCCTCCTGTAAGCCTGCAGCATGACCCTGTAGCAGGATTTAGGACTGAGAACATCAAACCTTTTGTGTAGAGATGATCAGGCAACAGAAGTTATCCATGTTAAGAATTTTCTTTTGTGTTGCAGTGTTTTATGAACTGTAGCAGATTGAGTCATAAACTGCTTGACCTTTGAGCTCTGATTGTCTTCATCATCTTCTATAGAAGCTTCAATTGCCATCTTATTAGATTGTCTTTTAAAATACATTTGACTACACATTAGAAATATTTAATTAATTAACATATAACTTTAGTGTTATGCTTGCTTATACACAGCTCGCCTGTTGTAATTACCTACAAATGTAGTGCATGTTGTATATAAATGTAATAAACGGGAACATGTATGGGTTTAGTATGTGGATCCATCCTTCATTAGCTGCTTTTTGCGTATCGCCTAGGAGGAAGTTGCCAAAAACTTGCTGGCTGAGTTCAACTTGGGGTGTGATGCACATCGCACTGAGCACGTTTATCGTGTGTACGTTTCCACCTTCCTGGGTTTTGGGGGAAATGCAGCACGCCAAAGATACGAAGAGAGCCTCATCAAAAACACTGCCACTCGAAATAAGTGAGAGCCAGAGCTTATTGCTTTAGTTAGTTTTTGTGTAAATATTTCATGTAAGTCCCTCCACACTGCTGGATGTACTAACATATCGTTCATTTTTACAGGCTCTTCGGTCAGCAGGTAGGTGAGACAGCAGAGTCCCCCCTCCTGGACCCTTGTCTGCCCATAGACCTGCAGGATGAGATTGGGCCACCTACACAGAAGCTGCACCTGCGAGGAACAGGGGACTTTGACCAGTGTACGCAGCTTCTCCAGCCGTTCCTCAACCGCACCAATGAGAATCAAACGTCCCTAAACGGCGTCTACCAGCCAGCCATTGACTATGCCAACAGCCAGTTTTATGGCTTTTCTGAGTTCTACTACTGCATGGAGGATGTGCTGCGCATGGGCGGGGATTATAACTCTACTAAATATGCCCAGGCTGCCAAGGTAACAGTTTCAGAAAAAAAATAATAAATCTGATACCTATTTTTTGGAAGCAAGTCAGTGTTTGATCAGTAGAAATAACTTATTGATTATTGAAGCTGATCTTCAGATCAATCAGAATGTTATATTGGAAAACCTTATCTAACAGCACCAAATGTTGAAGCCATAGTTCATAATGCAGAGTTATAAAAGGTTTATTTATGCTGAGATGAAAAGCATGTTTATGAATTAAAATGTAAGATATGAATTTAGGAGCTTTATTTAGATGTAGAAAGTTATCCTCCTGTTTGTTGATGTCTAATAGCTTTGGAAGAGTTCATGATGTTTTACCTTTGCAGAGTTACTGCGCCACCCAGTGGAGGACTCTGAAAGAACGCTTTGACTCTGGCTTGTATGCCTCACATGCTGATCTTCACAGACTGAAGTAAGTCACGCAGGAAGATTAACACCACATGGCCACACCTCAGCAAAGCACCTGTTACTTTAGTAAAAAACAAAAAAAAAGTTTATCAGCGGGATTCTGTTTATGTATGTGCGCAGGTACCAGTGCTTTAAATCAGCATGGATGTACGAGGTTTTCCACTCAGGCTTCTCTTTCCCACCAAATTACAAAAACCTAAAGACAGCTCTTCTGGTCTATGATAAGGAGGTCCAGTGGACTCTTGGAGCGATACTTTATAGAACACGTTTCTTGCCATTGAGGTACAATTGACCCTTTGTCACCAGAAATTAAAATTCAAAATTACATAATTTCTCCCTTCCACGCCTGTCTAATGCACATCTTGTTGGTTTTCTCAGGGACATCCAGCAGGAAAGCCTGAAAGGTTTGCACTCTCACTGGCGGCACAGCTTCTCTTTTGTCAACAACCACTACTTATTCCTGGCCTGTTTCTTCATTGTGTTGTTGTCTATTATGTTATATTTACTGCGACTTCGGCGCATTCATCGGCGTACCGCGCAGCACTGCGCTCCGTCGTCCGTGCCGTGGCTGGAAGAAGGCCTTGGCTCACCAACGCTCCCTATCAACCTCTGAACCTTGTAGATTGTAAAGTATGGACAGCACGTCTGACTTTTTAAACTCACCCCTCGCTCCTTTCTTCTCTTAGGCCGTCTGCTTGTAAGTTGGCCTTTGTTTGCAGGCTGCTACCCTGAATTTGAGGCTGCTGTCATTATGACTTGTATTTATATCAAGTCCACTCAACAGAGATGGTACTAAGACTTGGACAAACAAAGAAGATCTTTGTGAGTTTTCACTGAGCCATGACGATACTTGCGCATTTTAAGTTATTTTTGTTCAATATCGAGATGTTTTTATGTGCTACAAAAGTTCTCACTAACAAAAAAGATTTGAGGTTGTTGGCATGTGCTCCTTCATCAAGTTTAAATGGCAGCTGCCTCCAAGTGATTTCTGTTTTTTTTTTTTTTTTTNTTTTTTTTTTTTTTTTTTCTTATTTTATTGAAGAGTCAAACTTACTGGCTCTTTGCTGTATGTGGATTGTTTATTCTGTTGTACTCTTAAACAACATATGGAGGCAGTTTGTTTTATTTAAATGGTTTGGATACTTGCCTTTCTTTTTTTGCCTTGTTACGTGCATGATCACTTTTTAATGTTAAAATTTTTTGCCATTGTCATTGTTGCATAAATTTCAAATGCAGTATGATTTATATGTAGTGGAAGGAGCCCTTCATTATGCAGTTCAGAATTAAAATTATCTTTTTTTTTTGCATTTCTTTTATAGGTCATTCTGCCTCATATTTATATTGGGAGACAAGTAGCCTTTAATAGCAATATCAGTGCAATATATATCTTGTCACTGCTGGGAAATCAAAACACGTCAGCGCGTTTATAGAGAATATGTCTCTGCAAAAGCCCTGCTGAAATCCATGTGTTATCCTTTTGTTAACAGGGATACCTTTGCATATTGTATTTAAAATGGGCTTCATTTTCAGAAGCTGTCATATCACTGCTGTAAGGACAAAGAAAAACAAACGTGTGCCCCATTATTTATATGAAAATGATGTAGTGAACTGTTTGCACAGACAAATAAAAATAGGTGTTGTCACATTGGAAGGTTTTTGGTAAATTTGTCTATTTTCTTTCTTTTCTTTACCTTCTACATTGGGCACCAGATTGGTGTGTAGGTAATGGTGTGTGTGCTTGTGATTGCTCCATCTCAGTGCAGAATAATACTGAGGAATGTGAGGATCTGCTCCCAGGCAAAGCTGCTGTCAAGGGAAAAATAACTGAAAAACTGGTTTATGCAAATGAGAGTTTACTTGAAACAGCACAATATGTGAAAGATGTACAGGTGAACTGGTAAAAAAAAACAAGGCTTATGTATGAGTTTGAACGTGCATACACGTATGAATGCAACTTTCTCTTAGCTAATACAAATGTGTAGCAGATCATTTAAGGCCAGATCCACAAGTCATGACTGAAAAAATTGAAATGATGAAAACATTAAAATAAATTTTCAAGACAAAGCAACACTTTCCTGAAAAAACTTATAAACTGGTGTCATTTCATTTTTACCACCAGACATGCCTTTCTAGATTTGCAGATGGATCTATTGCTGGTTTCTTCTTCTGAATGCTAATAGAACAAAAGGACTACATTTATACAAAAAAAAAAGGTTCTTGTTCATTTGTCAGTTACCTGAATTAACTTGTTCTGATTTGAGGATCAGGTGAAAAACCTAAACAGAAAGTAAAAATTTTCAGAAACATAAAAAGATACATGACATTTTCTTTGTTCATGCCTCAAATTACTGTACACTGGGTTCAGTCAATTTTAGTGTATTATTTTCTTTTCTGGTATATATTTTTTTAGAGGGGTGCTGTGGAGGAGCCCAAAGGTTCAACTAAAAAATCCAAGCCTCCTCCAAAAAAAGAAGAGGCCTAATCCAAAAAGCATTATGTCAAAAAGTCTATGGCCAAATCATGGTTATATAGAGTAGGTCTAAGGTAGATTCATGTATTCAATCTTACAGCAGCACCTGTAGTTTTCTTGGAAAATGTGAATACCAGCTGTAACAAGACTGCTCCAGTGAAGTTCCAACAATGCTGAGTCACTCAGCAACACACCCACAGTGACACTGCAGTCTGCACGCTGTATAAATGTCAGTAGAGCTTATGTTTCAAACAATCTAACTAGCACAGGATAGTCAACGAATAAAATCCCATTCATTCCCTGAAAATTAAATTAACACCATGTGACTTGCATTAATAAACATTTTCACCAGCAGATATTTGCCAAATATCTCTAAATAAAACAAGATCTTTGTTTGGAATGGTGAGAGGATCTGATGCACCATATGCTGAGTTTGTTAACTGCTCTTCAAATAACATCTGGATGCAAACAAACATGCATCCAATTTGATCTCAAGGTGAAATTTAAACTTCTGGCTTGCAACAAGAGACAAAGGTTGACATTGCCAAAAAAAAAAAGAGNCAAAAAAAAAAAGAGTATAAATTATTAAGAATAAGAGATGTACATAATGAGAACTAGATTCGCATTCCCTGAAGAAAATGTGTGTGATTGCAATGCTGAACAGCATGACTGCACAGCAGATTTTTTAAGCATTTGTTATGAGCTACTTAAGGGTTTTGCCACTATGTAAGTCATAATAACTGATATACAGAACATGTCAGCATGATTGCAGGTTTTAAAAGCATTTGTCATTATGAGCTATTTTAGGGTTTTGCCACAATAGAAGCTATAACTCTTTATATGTCAACATAGTAAAGTTATGTGTAATTAATCAATATGCAGTATTGAATATTGAAAGTTTGCATGGTATGTAGATCCCGATATATAAAATCAAATTTAGTTGATTGGCAATTATAATTATTTTTGCATTATATAATTCATAATAACTCATAAATGTCACACCATAGACAATAAAATACTGGATTTATCTTATGCTAACACCAAGGAGGCATATAACTCATCACCTCTCCTCCCCCGGGAAGATTTGACCACAACTTGGTGCACCTCCTGCTTGTGTACAAACCTCTCATGCACAGGCAGGCACCTGCCACTCGCATAGTGAAAAGATGGTCTGACGAGGCTGAGGTGGCTTTGAAGGACGGNGCACCTGCCACTCGCATAGTGAAAAGATGGTCTGACGAGGCTGAGGTGGCTTTGAAGGACGGTTTTGACTCAACTACTGTATGTGGGAAGTCTTTTGTGATGCTCATGGGGAGGACATCGATAGTCTCATACGCTGCATAACAGACAACATCAACTTCTATAGCCCACCAGGACTATAACAACAAACCCTAGATTACTCCTGGCAATAAAGGCTCTCCTCAAGGAAAAAAAAAGAGGGTCTTTATGTCAGGAAGTAGAGAGGAGCCGAAGAATGTGCAGAGAGAGCTGAGGAGGAGGATCAGGGAGGGGAAAAAAACAGCTACAGGAGGAAGATGGAGGATCAGTTGCAGCGGAACAACAGCAACGGAGTCTGGAAAGGCCTTAAAACCATCTCTGGTTACAAGAAACCCAATTTCCAGCTGGCAGGGGACCAGAAGTGGACAAATGATTCCTTAATAGATTTGATCAGTCATCTGATCAAATCTGACGCCTGTCATCTACCTCCTACATAGATCCCTCTCCTACCTGGAAAAGACTGGGAGCACTGTGAGAACCATGTTTTTTGATTTTTCTGGTGCCTTCAATACCACACAGCCCATGCTTCGGACAGACACGTTGGAGTTCACAGGGTGGCCCTGTGAATATAAATGTGAATATATATAAATAGTAAATATAAAGCATCTACTCTAAGTCGTGATTAACTGTAACATAATGAATTAAAGCATAACAAACACCTTTAAAATGATATAAGGAGTAATAGCAAAATATATGATGAATAAAAGAAAATATAAGCTGCATAATGAATACAAAAGTATATGATGAGTACAAGCATGACAAAAGAAACTTATTTAATTAATTTACTTAATTCTTATGCATTCAAAGAAAGGAACACTTATTCTATCAACACCAAAAATTAAGAGTAATATAAAATGAAGGTCATTATGAGGTGCAATCAAAACATAATTACTATCAAGTGAAGATGAATCTAAGTTATAACATAAAACAACCCTTAAAGCAAACTTTATTACTGAAGCAAGAATAAAAAATGTCTTGCTATGGCCTAGTGGCCCATCCTTGGTGCCATTGGGGTGCCTGGGGCATCGTGGACTGGTGTGATGCCGGACATCTCTATGGGGCTCTGGGGATGTCCCTGGAGGGGCAGCTTGCTGATGGGGATGGGTGTCGTGAGTGGTGCTGGGGTGTGCTGTTCCGCTCTCAGATTGTGTGGCCGCCTCGCATTGGGCTTGGGAGCGTGGGGGGTCTGGGTGTGGACGGGGCGGCTGGGGGTCTGGCGGGG
>VXCM01000216.1:0-42801 GCA_014773175.1 Lucifuga dentata | reverse complement strand
CTCTTTGGTGTTTCACAGATTAAACCACTACACTGGTTATTAGTGGTTATTACTGTCACTACTCGTCTGTGTGTTTTTGTCTTTGTGTTGTTGTTCAGGTGTTTAGCCCTCCTTGATAGAAATTGTTAGTTTTAAATAAAGCGTAATAGGTTGGTCAAGGAGGGCTGGTGAGGTCACACTCACACACATTCACTTATGCACTATATACAGTATTATCTGTCTGTAGCTAGATTAAATTGCATATATATAAAAAATGGTTATGCCAATCTTGGCATACACCACAACTATATATGCAGACAGAAAAAAAGAAAAAAAAGTGTTAGAAAGTGAAACATTGAATTTTAAGGTATGTGTATCACCTGGACATTTGATTTTGAAAGATTAGGAGATTTGGAAAAATGCATTTTTATGTTTTGGAAAAAAGTTGTCAGTAATATAACATGTATACAGGCAGTAGTTATTGAGTTAGTATTGAGCCAGTAGCCAATCAGGAATGCGTGTTGACGTCACTGGGAGGAAATTCTGGTATGACGACATTCCAGTTTATATATTGCAGAAAGTTAATCTCATATTTATTTACTAAAGAACTCTAGCAAGTTTAGTGAAAAAGAGTGAAAAAATGCCAACAAAATTAAACAAAAAGCAAACAAATATTTCAGCAGCTGCCAAGCCAGACTATGAGCAGCTGGAGAAGAAATATGAGGAGGTAAAGAAAAAGCTCCTTGAGACAGAGGAGAAGTATAATTCAGCTGAGTTTCAGCTGATCTGTGCAAAAGAGGAGCTCCAAGCTGAAAGGGTCAGACAGGAGACACAGCATGGTGATAATGTGAGATTACAAAAGAGGCTAAAGGAAATGGAAATGGAAATGTGCAGCAAAATCAAGGCCATCATCACTGCATCTTCAGAACAAGAGCAGAAGAAGGACGAATAAATAAACCAGTTAAAAACAAAACTGGGATTGTTGGAAAATGAAAAGGAATGTTATCAGGATTGTCTCAGAGAAGAGATGAGTGCATGTGAGACAGGTGGCAAACAGAGATGAGACCATAAAAAATCTGACATTTCAGACTGAGCAGCTGCGAGCTACGATTAAGCACCTGGAGGTAAACGAAGTTACATGCAAACATCAAAACAAGAAACACAGGACAAAGAGAAAGGACAAAGTTGATGTTCAACAACAGGAAATCAGGGAAAACAAGTCCATGAAGGATATTATGCTGCATGATTTAAAAGCAAACCAGGAAGGGCAGGAAGATGCAGCCTTTTCTATGNAGGATATTATGCTGCATGATTTAAAAGCAAACCAGGAAGGGCAGGAAGATGCAGCCTTTTCTATGCACAAAATGAATGGCAGCAGACTGGAGGGCATCCATTTTAAACAGGAATTAGAGAAGGCCAAAATAATGGAAGAGGAAACCAAGAAGTTTGTTAAAGCAAAGGTTAGGGGTTAGCACGAAAACTAAAAAAGCTGATCCAAGCTCCGCAAAAACTGAAAAGGTTGATCGAAGGTGTATCAGTTCTAAAAAGCTTTCTCCAATCAGCAAAACAAAGAACATAAAGGCTAGTCTAACCTGTGTCAATTCTGAAAAGCTGCCTCCTATCAGCAAAATGAGTAATAAAAAACCTGATCTAACTGAACATACGAATAAAGAGCAGCAACTGTTAATCGTGAAGGAGAGCAAAAATCTGAGTGTCCCCACACAGGTTAAACAGACTGAACCAGTCGATACTGAAAAGCTTCCTCTGATCAACAGAACGAAGTTTGACCCCACACAGGTTAAACAGGCTGGACCAATCAAAACTAAAACGGTTCCTGTTCCTCTGATCAACAGAACAAAGTTTGAAAGAGCTGAGCCCGGTGATCACAGAACTAAAGAGGAGCAGCTGAGCCAACTATTAATGGTGCAGAAGTGTACACTTTACCCACGCACAAAAAGAGTCCTTCCACACTAAAACCTTACGTACTTTATGTATGGGGACACACACACACACACACACACACACACACACACACACATTCACACCTACCTGGCATGCATGTTTTTGAAGTAAATAATAATAATAATAATAAAAAAGACAAAAAATAATAATAAGAATAAAAGACTTAAATCTGATCCACTGGGTTATTCTGGCTGTTTTTTGGGCTGTGAATCGATTNAAGAATAAAAGACTTAAATCTGATCCACTGGGTTATTCTGGCTGTTTTTTGGGCTGTGAATCGATTTAAAAAAAAATTTATTAATTGCACAGATTTCTGTGATTAATCACAGAAACTTGTAAACTTGTAATATACATAATTCAATTATACATTGAATAACTGTTTGGAATAGCTGTTTTATATTCTTTGTAGAATTTCTTTAGTTTGTCACAGAAACAAGAGAATAAACAACTGAATTTATCTAAAAATACAATACAATACTTTATTGCCATGTCAGCTTACAGTTGACAGGAATTTGTCTCAATGTGCTCACAATACATAAATGTATTGTATGTAAACTATAACATCCCACAACCCCAGTCTGCTACTCCAGGGGTACTGACCCAGACCTCCATGCAATGTTGCATAGGTGTGTCAGCCATGACAGCCACACAACATCTCGCCAACAACACTCTCCTTGAATCACCACCTTATCCTGGTGGAGAGGTTGGTGTGCTCCAGTGATTCTGGGAGCTGTGTTGTCTGGAGCATTTGCTCCTGGTAGGGCCTCCCTTGGCAAATTGGTCCCAGGTAAGGAGCCAGACTAAGAGTGATTCACAATCCCCTTCATGAGGGACGCTAATGAAGAAAGAGCCACCTCACCTGGAAGAGGGAAACCTGGGCCTCCCTCTGGAGCCAGAGATCAAAGAAAAAGACAAGTCTGTGTTATGTTTTCAAATTCCTGTATTATCCTAACTTATAGAAGTAATTTCACTATTACAGAATCAAATTTGCTGATCTGATGCACCATATATTGAATTTGTTAGTTAATTGCTTTTCAGATGATATTTGGATGCAAACAAACTGAAATAAAATTTGATCTCAAGGTGAAATTTAAACTTCTGGCTTGCAACAAGAGACAAAGGTTGGCATTGCCACAAAAGAGTATAAATTATTCAGAATAAGATGTACAGTAATGAGAAAATGTGAAGAGCCTGTGAAATGTTTCATTGAAACCATAGCATTGCAGTAGTATGGTGCCATTTTTAGATCTTCTTTGGAAGCTGAAATTAAGGCATTGGTGGATCTCTTAAATGCTGCTATAACCATTGTTTTTTTTTTTTTGCCTTTTATAGTAATTTTGAACAGATGCTGCCTGATAAGGAGACCACGCCTCCTTATCTGCTAAGGCGTGACTGTAAAGTTAGTTTCATCATTTCAAAATCATTTGATATACACAGAAACACACTAAATATTTTAAAAGCCATAAACCTATAACAAAGAACAGTCACCCTTATACGTTAATATCCACTATATAGTACATAGTAAATGAACAGTGATCTAAAGAAACAATCCATATAAAAAATAAGACCAGATTACAGAGAAAAAACAAAAATAGAAAATAGGTTTACACTAGATATCTTATATCTTATATTTATGAAATTGTAGGCCTACAGATGAGTTTTAGACACTAATGTAATTTCCACATTCAGTTGTAAATGCATTAAAAGAAGGAAGAGATTTTGAGAATTTGGGTTTAATGAGTGTGGAATAATTTAAATAGATTAACAATAAATTGAATATCCTGACTCTGATTCTTAAGGAGCAACATTATTTTTTTATGGTCAGTGATGTAATCCTCAATATAATATGAGGACAACCATAAAATAGCAAGTTTTGAGTCTTCATCTATACAACATTTTACGTGAATATAGAAATAGAAGAAATATCGTACAGAATCTTGGAATGGACTTTTATAAGTTTGTTTGGAATTTAAAAAAAAATAAGATGCAGTTTGAAGATGCTCTAAACCGCAGCAGTAGTCGGAAATCTCAGAGGAAATCTACCATGGAAACTTCCCATTGGCTATCTACAACTTAAAGCCCGCCTTATTCTTGTGATGTAAAATCTGATTGGCTGTGATACCGCTAAGCCACGCCTTTCGTTGCGACGTCAACGGGCGCTGGAACTCCAATTCTTGGTGATGATGTTGTGGTTCTCCACGCCGCCGACTCTTCTGTGAGTGCTCAGACCGAGTGGAACAGCCTGCCACGCATGGAGTTGAGCTCAGACCGTGTGGTGGCAACGCTGGAGATGTCGGAGCTCAAAAGTAAAGATGATGATCCGTTAAAAACCGACAGTGAATACGAAAGCTTGCCACCTCATGTCTCAGTGACGACCCACATGACAGCTGGAGCCGTGGCTGGCATCCTGGAGCACACGGTGATGTACCCCGTGGACTCTGTCAAGGTAACCAGGCAGTTTAGCAGTTAATCCCGCTCGTTTACCAATAACTCTTTAAACCTCATTCACTGACCTGCTAGCTGCTGACACTGCTAACACATAAACACACCATCTCCTGCTAACGTTAGCTTTCAAACGATAAAACTGGTTTATCACCAGTTAGCCTCGGTGTTAGCTAATTTACGAGCCTGCTGCTACATGTCAACTAAAACGTTCAGATGGCTAGTTAGCATAAATCGAAATTAAACTAACTAAAGAAATGAACAGCTTTACAGTTTTTCGGCTCTTTCTGGTTACAGTTGATAACTTTGCTAACGTAGCAAACTCGCCTGTAAGTGTAACCAAAGCCACATTGGTAGCGAAGGTAATACAAAGTTATAAGCTAGTTTTGCTCTGTGTATTAATTAGCGTGACATATTTGCATGTTTACCAGCTATATGTTTTTGTCATTCAGTCAGTGAAGTTAGCTAACTGTTACTTATCCTAACTTTTCCCAATATTAACCTAAGTGAAGACCAGCAGCATGGTTTAGACTGAGACAAGCTTAAATTTTATTTACTTTAGGATTGAAGCTAGTGATTATATTTATCATCAATTATTCTGTGTTACTTTTTCTATTAAATCTTTAAAATGACCCAAAATACCTAAAAATGCTTGCGAGAAGTTTTCAGATCCCAAGTGACATCGTCAAATTGGTTAGTTTGTGTAACCAACAACCCAAAATCTTAAAAGTTTTAAATTTATAATAATATGAAACTAAAAAAAACCTTTCAAATTTTCACATTGAAGAAGCTGCAACAAATGTTTGGCATTTTTACTCATAAATGACTTAATTAGTACGATAGTTTTACATAGTTTGCTTTGCATTAGACTTGTTTCCTTTTGCACACTAAATATATAATATACATTGACCATTGAAAAGTCAGTCACCATTTTAATCGAAATTCATTACATGAACATAATAATAAACATAATCTGTGAATATATCATTATCAGATTTTACTTATTTTTAAATATCTATTAGTATCGGCCTCAAAAACCCAGTACTGCTCAGGGTCTGTTTTCTGTCTTCTCATTCAATTACTTATAAGGTCACATTAGTAAACAGAACGAACAAGCTTAAAGTACATTTTGATGAAAAGTTAAATCTTTGCTGACATTTTGATAACAGATAGCTACAGATTAAATAAACTACCTGTTTGAGTGCACTTTTTTTTTTTTTTTTTTTTTTTTTTTTTTTTAGCTTTGTGTAAAACTGAACAAATGACAACTTCAGGTCTAAGCTCCAACTTATTTCCAGGAAGATCAGATGTTGTCTCACAAAGGGACAGCAGTTTGAGCTGGAATTTTTCATTGTATTGCTCAGACAAATCATTGACATGCTTTTACCACATGGCAGTCGTGGAGGTGTAGCGAGGTAATGATTGCAAATGTACTATCACAGCACCGTCCTTTAATATATTTCTATCGAAGGAGGGTGCTTTGATGGTGATTAGTGTGGAACTCGTCAGTCAGGAAAACACTGCCCTTGATTCCAGCAATTCATTTAACTGGTACCAATTAGAGGTATAAAACATATTTTTCAAAAGAATTTATTGGCTTTTTTTTTTAAACAACCTTAAAAATTGTGTGTATAGCTTTAGTAAATTGCAAACTGTTGGTTTGATTGTCTTGCCGTCTCTCCATATTATTTTCTAACAATCCATAGTTGTTTTGATAATTTGGCTCACTGCTCTTCCTTAACAATAATCTTGATGCATCACAGATGACATCATTAACAGTACTGCAAGAGAAAATGTCATGATGTCCTCTGTGCTTCAGTTTGATGGTCTGGACATGTTGCCAGACCAGCCCATGTGCCTTTCAGTAGTGTTACACAAGCTATTGTCATCATTTCCTCCAAAGGTTTCTCAGTTTTCATAAGCAGCGTAGCCGCAGAAATAGAGCTCAGCGAGTTTATTCATTGTGTGTTAGGCTATTACACATGGTCTGTTTGGAAATTCCACAGAATCAGAACTGCAGAAAGATTCCATGTTCCTTCCTCTTTTATTCGGTTTATTTTGACAGTTGTAAAGATGCATTGCATAGAAAATACCACTGCTAAAACATGAGGGATGCTGCTAGTGCTAAACCAATTATTTGATTAGTCCATAGATGGAAAATTAATCCACAGATATTTTAATAATCGTTTAATCATTTTTAGTCATTCGTAAGTAACTAATGTTTGCTGGTTCAAGCTTCTCAAATGTTAGAATTTGCTCCGTAAATGGAATACTTTTGGGGTGTTGTTCAGACAAAAAAGTAGCTTGAAGATGTCATGTTAGGCTTTGGAAACTTTTTTTTTTTTTTTTTTNTTTTTTTTTTTTTTTTTTAGTCTGTTTATTGTTTTTTCTATTACAATGAAAATCATTGCACAAATCAGACATGAATATCAACATACATTTATAACTCCAGTCCAACAGAGTCCCAACCCTATTGCACCACATCATATATTAAACTTATAAGAAAAGGTTGTTTAATATCACAGTGATAACACTAGATTAACAGAAAAGTATTAATTTGTAGAATAGCAATATTAATTTTTTTTTACAACTGATACTAAGTTATTCAAAAATGAAAATGAAAAAATTTTCAAAAATGCAAAAAAACTGAAAAAGGATGTCTAACAAATACAAACAAATAATTAGAAAACATAAGGAACAAATGGAAATAATTTAAAGGACCATGCCACCCATTTTGCATGTTTGAGCCTAATCAGTTTTCATACACATAATGTGACTGTCATTTCCCAAAGCATACAACCGGAATGGGTGAGTTAGAAAATTTTTTTCCTGTCTTCCAGATTGGTTTCAGTTCATTCTGGTACGCTATTAAACCTCAACTTGTTGATACTTAAAACGTTCTTGGGATAGGTAGTCCATCATCACAAACAAGACGTATATTCAGGTTTTTTTCGAAGTTTTGTAATTTTAGCGTTTAAGCACAATAAAAAGTGCAGAGTGAATGTATGTCTCCACCAGGGAATATAGTCCCAAAAGAAGATCTGCTTTTATCGAAAAATTTTAACGACCATGACTTTGTACTGCGTAACTATTAGCAGGCAAAACACCAATTTTTAAGGTGGATGTATCGCTTGAATATTTGATTTTGAAAGATTAAGAGATTTTGCAAAATATCAGGAAAGCTGAAATACGGTTTTATCCTTTGGGAAGTGATTGTCAGTAACGCAGCGTATGAAAATTGAACATATTAGGCTCAAACATGCAAAATGGGTAGTATGGTCCTTTAAATTGAAAAATTGCATGTGTCCATCTTTTCTATATGAGTAGGGTTAGGATTAGGGTTTATACACTATACAATTAATTAATTAGTCTAAAAATAATCAGTAGGTTAATTAATAGATAATGAAAATAATAATTAACTGTATCCATTGACGGTACATTAAAGTTTGACTTAATCTCTCTTTCAATAAGGTTCGGGGCTTTTACGACAAATTTTCACATTTCTTTGGCTAAGTACACAGGTGGTAATTGTGATTGGACCTATCAGGGAGTAGCTTGAGGCTTGTACTGATGCTAGGAGGGGGATCTTATCAGCGTTGTGCACATTTGGAATCAGCCTCATACTAAAGGGTGTGTGAGAGTGTAGTTGCTCTTCTGTCATGTTGATAAGTAAACCGTTACAATCTGAGCTGCCAGAACTGAATTGCTGCAAAAATCGAGAAAGATAACACATTGTGTTCTGAATGCATCCTTGTTGGGCATGTGTAACCAAAACTGGATTGAAAAGGCCTAAATATAAAACTCATGTTTGTATCTATCGATAGCCGATGTATTTTTATAGTACATAATGTAAATTCATTCATATGAATGTAAAACAAAAACTATAAGTTCCCAAATCTGTATCAAATAGAAATGTAATGGATATGTTATTGTTAAGCTAAAGGAAGGAAACATGGGGAAACAAACTGAGGAAGGCTCTGTCCTATCTCCTGAAGCAGGCCAGATCTCCTTGCAAATAAAAACAGGCTTTGCGCTGGTTAGATAACTTGGCATGGCTGCGTTTAACAAAGAGCTGCCATAACCTCCCACACCGAGCCGGAGAGAGACACACATCACTCACACACAACCTGAAACTGCTGCCAAGAGCTCTTCATGACAGAAAAATGTGACTGCATCACAGGGAACAATAAGAAGAAATCCAGAGTTTGCCAACACTTTCTGAACACTTTAAGTCATGCCACACTGACTAACACTTAGAACCGCTAACCAAACTAACCGCTAACCAAATTTACTACAGTAAATGATAAGATTATATCCTAAAAACGGTTATTTTTCAGACAAGGATGCAGAGCCTGCAGCCAGACCCTAACGCCCAGTACAGGAGTGTGTATGAGGCCCTGAAAAGGATTATCCAGACAGAGGGGGTCTTCAGACCGCTGCGGGGCCTCAACATCACCGTGATGGGAGCAGGACCCGCCCACGCGCTCTACTTCGCCTGCTACGAACGCCTCAAACGCTCGCTGAGNGATGGGAGCAGGACCCGCCCACGCGCTCTACTTCGCCTGCTACGAACGCCTCAAACGCTCGCTGAGTGACGTCATTCACAGTGGAGGCAACAGCCATTTAGCAAATGGTAGCCTGCTAGTCTGCTTCAGCTCAGATTAGCTCATTTACATATTAACTACATTTACGTTAGGGAACGTCGTCATGGATACGGATGCCGTCATGCTTACAGTAGCCTGAATATGCTTTATCCCAAACATGCTATTGCTTGGGAATTGTCATTACAGCCAGTTTGTCCAAACACCATGAACTTAGTGTGTGTGTAGCATGTCTGGATGTGTGTGAATGTATATAGATATATGAAGAAAACGTTATTTGTCCTGACCTCAGTTGGACTAAAGCTCATAGTGGTAACTAATTAATTTGTAATTAAAATAGTCACTTGACTGATTTAGACTCGACAGTTTGTGTTTGCATGTTAACAGGTATTGCAGGAAGCGTGGCCACTGTTCTCCATGATGCCGTCATGAACCCCGCTGAAGGTGAGTGACCACCATTTGATTTCCTTTTGAATGTTATTTCACTAACACGACTTTTGGATTTAAAGGAGATCTTAGCAATTTTCCCATGAATTTTTAGAGAAAGTGCTTCTTTGTCCTCCTTTAGCAGCAGATTAGACAATCTTGTTAGATTGCAACAGCGGGAAAATTATTCATTTTAGGTACCCGTCCATCAGAAAAACATTTGTGTCCTGTAAAAAAACACAGTAACTACACAACATGCTAAATTCTAAATAAGTGGCATTCATAAACCATCCCTTACATTAAAGGACCATACCACCCATTTTGCATGTTTGAGCCTAATATATTCAATTTTCATACATGTAATGTTACTGACAATCATTTCCCAAAGCATACTACTGGAACGTGAGTTTAAAAAAAATTTTCCTACCTTCCAGACCGCCATTGGTTTCAGTTCATTCTGGTACACTATTAAAATCAACTTATTGATACTTGAAACGTTCTTGGGATAGGTAATCCATCATTGCAAACAACACGTATATTCAGGTTTTTTCAAAGTTTCATAAGTTTTGCATTTAAGTACAATAAAAAGTGCAGAGTGAATGTATGTCTCCACCGGGGAATATAGTCCCAAAAGAAGNTTAAGTACAATAAAAAGTGCAGAGTGAATGTATGTCTCCACCGGGGAATATAGTCCCAAAAGAAGACTTGCGTTTATCGAAAAATTGGAACCACCGTGACTTCATAAGGCTGTGTAACTATTAGTAGATGGCATTGATTTTTAAGGTGAGTGTATTGCTTGAATATTTGATTTTGAAAGATTAAGAGAGATTTTGCAAAATATCAGGAAAGCTGAAATATGGTTTTATCCTTTGGGAAATGATTGTCAGTAAGTTTACGTGTATGAAAATAGAATATATTAGGCTCAAACATGCAAAATGGGTGGTATGGTCCTTTAATTAGCAAATCATTGCCAGTGTCACTCGATGCTAAATCAGACCAAAACTCGCCATTTAACTGATCAACTGAGTGGGCTCATGAATCAGATTTAATGATCACTATCACGTGTGGCAAATACAGTTTAAAACATCACCCAGATTTCATACTGATGATATTTGGCAGCAGACTGAAGCAGGTCTGGAATAGCTTGTAAATTCGGAAGTAGCGAAGTTAAGTCTCTTTCAAGGCAAACTCCAAAAGTGGCTGCTAACTGCTGTAAATAAATGAGGGAACATGGTTACGTGACACTATTTGCCCGTATCTGCACGTTAAATCTGTGCTGTGTTTTATGAATTACCTCCATGTATTTGCACTACAGGCATGACATTTTATCACCAAGGCCATGACTTCTCTCACTGAAGTAGTAAATCCAAGTGGCATGTCTCTCATGGTGTCATCTGTCATGTCAAGGAGTCTTTTGTTTATCTGTCAAGAAGCTATTTGTGGCTTATCAACATGGTCCTATGACTTAACTGATTTTATTGTTGTGTATAGTGTAGCTGTGTGTGTTACTTTGTGCCTATTGTATTGCGTGTAAGCTTTTTGAGGACATTTATACTTTCGACTTTGTGCACCGCTCACATCAGCACAGGAATGTCACCAGGAACAAAGCAGACTATGATGCGAGCGTCATTTTAGGCTTAATTATTCACACTGTTATGCTGTGTCTGTTGATAAATCATGATCATCTTCCAACATGAACATCAATGGGAGACTCGATCAATTTCACATCAAATTCAGTTTATTGGTCATAGGAAATGCAATTCAGTAGTTTCACTAGTTAGTGGAAACAACTCCATCAAGGCTTTTGTGGCTGTAGAGGGCGCTGTGAGTGTAGGAAACTCACTCTTATGACATAACGAGGGTCACTTTAGCTCCTTATAGTTTGCACATTCAGCACCAACACAAAGTAACTTGTGTGATGTCACAGAGTTCAGTTTTCCTCAAACGTCACAGAAGCGTTTACATGATGAATAGTGCTCCCATGATCAATAAAGTGAATTGGAGGTGTAAAATTGTTGGAGTCGCCCTTTAAATTGGTGACTAGAAATCTCTGCAGGTTTTGCAAATGTGTCAAAGCTGTTTCTCTTTCACAGGAAGTAAGCTCCTCTGATTGGGGTCACCATCATGTCAGTGTGAATAATGTAGCTCATTGGAAACGGTTTATAATCTTGATTTTTTTTTTTTTTTTTTTTTTGGAATAACAAATTGCTCAGTGGTATTTGGTGTCAACACGTGTGTACCTATGTGTTCACTTTGTTCCCTGTTCTCTCCCTGCACTTTCCTCACACGGCTCAGTGGTGAAGCAGAGGATGCAAATATATAACTCTCCGTATCGGGGACTTTGGGACTGTGTTCAGACGGTAACGCGTGACGAAGGCATGAGGGCATTTTACCGCAGCTACAGCACCCAGCTGACCATGAACATCCCCTTCCAGGCCGTTCACTTCATCACCTACGAGCTGATGCAGGAGCAGCTGAACCCTCACAGACATTACCACCCCGGCAGCCACATCCTGTCAGGAGCAGCGGCTGGAGCTGTTTCCGCTGCCATAACCACGCCGCTTGATGTCTGCAAGACGCTGCTTAACACGCAAGAGAACCAGGCGCTCAACTCTATGCACGTCAGCGGCCACCTGACAGGAATGGCTAATGCCTTCAGGACAGTGTACCAGCTCGGTGGTTTGCCAGCGTTCTTCAAAGGGGTCCAAGCTCGGATTATATACCAGATGCCCTCCACTGCCATCGCCTGGTCAGTCTACGAGTTCTTCAAGTACTTTCTGACCAAGCAGCAGCTGGAGCAAGAGGCGGGAACGGGCCCCGTTTAATCCCAACACACTCCGAGATTGAAACTGATGCAAGACGGCTCCCACCAGCGTCTCTACAGTTGAGTAATGACACATGTTACTGTCTGAAAGAGAAGTCACCTTTGTGAAGGTGAGACAGTTTAAGTCTTTGTGTGTTTTCAAGTGACAGAACGACTCCGTAGAAGAATGATGTTGCACAAACAGATTATGCAACAGAGACGACTATTCTTAAAGAATAGATGCACGTAGAAGAGTTCATGTTTCTCCTTCACAAACACTCCAAACTCTGTTCTACGTAGTCACCATGATTAAGTTGTCTTGATGTTTATAGTTCTGAAATAGGAACTCTTTATTTATTTTATTAGCTTTCCAAGGCTTGTGTTTTATGGATGAGGAAGAACACCGTGGCTGTTTGCTGATTTTATTTTGTTGCGTATTTATATAATGAATTATTATAACACATTCCTTAATTTTACTGCACAGTGAACAAAACATTTGTGCTTTCTAGGTGCCTCACTTTTTCTCTGCGCTTCCTGGTTTTTCACAGAGAAAACCAATATTTCCACAATACATTTTTTTATTCTAATTAGAGTTGAAAAGCTGACAATTCCTTTGATAAAGCTTATTTATCCTATAGCAGCTCTTCAAGCCATATTATATGAAGTATTTTGTGTTTCTAATGATGTCTGATCAGTATAAATAGTAATGATTCTGTTTTTTTTGCCTCATTAAAATGCAGCACTACAATGCTCTTCAATCACACACAATAATAGTCTCATTTTAGGAATCCTACCAGTTACAGAAAGAAGAAGGCAGCTTGTTATATGTATTCATATACATAAATATATAGATATATATATTTTGCGAGTGACTTAATGCAAAACTTCATTATGCAGGTATGAAGTTGTACTCCTGTGTGATTTGTGCTTGTGTGTGACCTGTTGGCCTCGAAGGTTCTGTTAAACATTGCCCATGCAGAAAGTCAGAAGGCACAGTCTGCGATCCAGAATGTAACAACATGCTAATTCAGTTGAAGGCATCTCAAGTCAACATGAAGTTTTGTTGGCCACCAGACGACTAGTAAAAAGCCTCGTCAAAGCAGCTGTTTGACAGGCAAATCTTTCCTTTTCCACTTCCTGTTTTAGTTCCTAATTTCTTGTGTGCTTCCTGCTCTTTCCAGCCTTTTGACACTTTTCCACTGAACAGTCGAGACATTCCAGTTATTGATGTAATCCAGCAAGTGGCCAGATTTATTTGTTTTTATTTATACACTATTTTCTACAATATCATATCAGGGCTATAGTAAATGAAAAATAAAATAAACAAGATGGGGAGAGGGGAGGTAATATTCTGAGAAAAACTCAAAAATTTGCAAAAAAAAAAAAGAACCCTCAGTTTTTAGCAAGGTAGATGTATCAAGTTGAACACAACACACACACTGCTGAATCTGAATGTCATGTTATTGCGAAGCTTCACACCAAGAGGATTAATTAATTTTCTTGTCTTATTTCCTGCAAATGTAAGCAGCGATATCGCTGCAACTGTCCTCTGTGCTGAAGTCCTCTATGACTTCATCCAAATCAGCATAGCTTTTCCCTCTGAATAAGCCCAGTTCATGGCAATGTCTCTTCAAAGTCTGTATGCATATGATAATTCAATAATTTTGGGATAAAAGCACAAGTATTTCTTTACTGCTAAATATACAAGTATTGTTCTGACTGTAATCACAGCATTTCTGTTGGTTTTTTTTCTCTCGCAAATTTTACTTTTTTTTCCTTGCAGATTTGTGAGTTTTTTCTTCTTAGTGCCCCCCCATCTCTCTTTTTTTCATCTACTGTGTAGATGAAATGCCAATGTACATTTGCCATCGTACTTTTCAAATGCCTAAAATGCCATCGTACTTTTCTTTCCCTGATAAAGTTCAGAGTTTGTCAGTGCTCTTATTTATCACGCTTGATTGGGAAATTGTTACTAAACCAAAGATAGACATTATATTCTATGCATCTTACTTTCAACAGGTCAGTTTAAAACCTAGACAAAGCTATGCTTCCTACTGTGAATTGTGGAAATACTAAATGTTAATGTTAATTTTTTCATAGTCTCCATTCAGATCAGCATGAACTTTCTTTAGCACTTGGATCTGAAATGTCTCATTCAGCTTTAGAGGCTTATTGTTTGTGTTCTTAGTTTGACTGTATCAGAAACATTTTCCTTTGAATACCAAACACATCAGCTGTTTAAGTGGGAATAAAAATAAATCTTTAATTGTGGATATTGAGTGTCAGCCCTGCGATAGACTGGCGATCTGTCCAGGGTGTACCCCGCCTCTTGCCCTATGACCGCTGGGATAGGCTCCAGCCCCCCTGTGACCCTCAACAGGACAAATGTGTTTAGAAAATGGATGGATGGATGGAGAAGTAATTTCAGTTTTTTGATCAGTGAGGTCAGAATATCAGAAAATCAGATAGTAATTAAATGTAAAAGGTGTGTTTGATATGTTGCATTATACAGTCACTAACTCTTTGAGATTAATCTTAATGGTGATTTCCATCATTTCTGTCTCAAAGTTCACTCTTATTGTGTTTGTTTTATTGTGCCACTTTCTGAATTCTGACATTTCTAAGGCAATAGATGTGACATTCTCCATTTCTATAATGTAAATATTTTATGCTATTTACGCACAAATAATCGATCAAGGAACTGTGCTGATTTTTGAGTGCCATCGACAGATCACCAATGTTTGGAAGTAACACTGCACATGTTAAATGACGCTGCTACAGTTTGGAACACTGGAGCTGAAATAAAAACGCAAGTGAGCAATGTTTCAGTGTGTATGTTTGTTGTGTTTCAAAACCTTTGGCATGATGGAGACGATGGAAACTTTTCTTTATTCTTTCAGGAGTAAAATACAGCCAACAAGGATAATACCTGGAAACATGAAATGAGATTTTGTCCTATTTGAACTCTCTGGAATCTAAAGTTACTTTCCTACTTTGGATTTGGTTTTCAGCCACTGCCTAAAAGAACAAAAAAAAAAAAAAAAAAAAAACTTTCCTAGTAGATTTTATTCAGTTTTTTCTAGAATCAAGAATTTTCTAGAAAAGGAAAAAAATAACTTTAATTTTTATTTTACTTTATTCATATCATTTCTTCCCTCATTTTTTTCTTTTTTAGATTTTATTTTCCTGAAATCTAGAATTTTCTAGAAACAACAAAAAATGGGCAGAGTTGTATTTTTAATTTGGAAAATAAAACCCAAATTCAAAGAAAAGTAATCATGACTTTAGATTCTAAATGTTTCTGCCTAAATAAAAAAAATTAAAAACTGCCTAAATAAACTATTGGAAAATACTGCTAATTTACTCTTATTATAAAGAAAGGCAGTTCTTTGCAGTATTTTTATTTACATAAATACTTCATAAAGAATTATCAGCCAATAAGGTTTCAAGTAAGTTTTGCGTGTTTCCTGCCTCACAGGTGCAGCCCCGCCCCCTTTGTCTGCGTCTAATTCTCATACAAACGCAGCCCCGCCCCCCAGACTGCGTCGAACTAACTCAAACGTAGCCCCGCCCCCTCAGACTGGCTAATTAACTCATACAAACGCAGCCCCGCCCCCTTAGACTCCGTCTAATTAACTCAAACAAACGCACCTGCTCACTTTTTATATTCAGCAACTAAAATGAAACGTTAGATTTGATGAGAAAAACACAGGAAAATCAATAATTTTAAGACATTCCCCTGTAGTAGAAGTTGTTTTTTGTTTAATCACTTTGTCAGACTTTGATTTGGTTTAATTATTGATGAATTACAACCAAACAGGGTGCTTTCCGCGGCAGGACAATCAAACGGCTTCTTCCATAAGGTAAGTCTGGCTGCTTAAGATGTTTTTTACTTGTGGAGACGCTTCATGATTAATTTGATTAATTTCTGAGGTGTTTTTTCCTCTATGCTTGTATGACAAAATGCTGTTCTTGTTTCTGTCTGCCAAACTGTCTTTAATTTGTTATTGAAGGTTGCAGATGATATTTAGGGGATTGTGGCTCTTTGATGCTTTTGTGCTCTTTTGTGGCTTCCATAGTCAAAATATGATGTCAAAGTTTTGAAAAGAATATGGGGAGAAAAACGGGGGTATTTTAAGAAGCTGTTTTATAGTTTAGGGAGAAATAACATTTTAACTACCTTAATATGGGGGAGTTTACATTGCAAATTCAGAATTTTTGGATTTTTTTTCAAAGGATTATTTGTCAACTATGTAAAGAAATCCTATGGAAACAAAAATAATTTGTGTTCTGCCTGAAAAAAATATGAATATTCACACTTTCTGTAAATAAAATTAAAGTATAATTGTTAAACACCAGGATCAAGTTAGTCTCACAGTTTTAGGTCAATCAGAGTTTTTACTAGCCTGTTTTGAGTGTTTGGAGGAAACTTCAACACCGATGATGTGCACACTTCATCCAAAAATCTGCCAAAAATCTACTCCACTTTCTGAAAATGATTGCATGAATTAATTTCTGTACACACATGGCAAAACTTTTTAAAATTTTAAGACTTAGGAGGCTAAATAGGGACAAATCTTGAAGAACCTGTTATATAATACATGAAGTTTTCATTAATGTCCTTTGGATTGTTAGTTTGTGAACAAGTTGGCAATTAAAGGTTAGCATATTGACTTTATATTAATACATCAGTACAAAATACGGTAATGCTAGATTCACTCCTGCATTGTTTGTGATATATCTGCTGTGGTATAGGTGTGTGTACATGGAAAAGCTTGTTATTGATCTGTTTTTTGCAGGTAACTGATTAGTGTGACTGGAGCAATATGAAAATGCACTTTTCTACCTTTGGTGAAAGGGTGTCTGACTGTGGGTGCATTTGTTTGTTTTCAGCCCAGTGCAGTTCAGTTTGTCTTCACTAGAGGGAGCTAAATCTGAAGGGTAGGAACTGAGAAAAGTCAAATATCTTGGGTATTTCAAATTTTGTTTTATTAACAATGCATCCCTTTGCGAGGATTGTATGTTTCTTTAGGTCATCAATGCCCCCAAAACATACTGTACACATTATACAAGGGAAACCACAATTCAGGCAAAAAAAAAAAAAAAANAAAAAAAAAAAAAAACAATCTTTTTAAATTATAATACAGTCTTGAGGAAAAAAATATAAATAAATTTTTTTCTTCTCTGGTTGAGCTCACTCTATGGTACAGACATATAATAAATAGATCGGATCTGACATCACTCAGCTGATCTACAAATCATCTCTCTACAAGTCCATTTGTGTAGCAGCATTATAGCAAAAACAAGCCAATGGAAACAGAGATCCCCGTTTCCCTGGAAACCTTTTACAAATCCTTAAGTCTTAACCCCCCCCCCCNACCCCCCCCCCCCTTCCCATCTCATCCAAATGACAGTGATATTGCATTATGAAAACAGATTCAGGGATACTAATATTCCTGCAATTTATGGCAGCGTGTAATGGCAACCTATTTTTTAAAAAAGTTTTACAAGCAGGAAAGACAATAAGGTGACATCACTACTTTGCCATGCTTTTTGCACATGCAGTGGAAGTGAAGCATGTAGGTAAGGAGGCAGAGTGGGTTAGCTGCTGGGCGATGAGCAGAGCTTGGTACAAAGTCTGTAATGAGTCATTGAGAGAAATTGTACAACAAAGATCAACCCACCTCCTGAGAATTCCTTAAACCACAAACTTACTAATAAAGCAGCAGCTGAAGGAAAAACATTAAAGGTCCTAAGCAAGTAAAGGATGGCAAAGACTACATGCTATTCTCCATGTATAGTGTATGTGTGTATATATACTGCTTAAGAAAATACATTAATAGTGATGTTTGATTGTCTGAGAGATTAGAAATAGAAAAGTAATTGGCTGTCTGTGCTGACAAGAGGCTACAAGAAGGAAGGTAAGAACCGGTGAGGAAAGAGAAGCAAAGCACATGTCTGGATAGAAAAGATCACAGGCTGGGGCGGGGTATGAACCAGGAAGGCTCCGGGTAGTTTAAAAACAGCAGAACCGTCTGTAGTGTTTAGTTTCATAAGGAGGAAAGAACATGGGGTCAGAGGAATCACTGAGCAAGACACAACAACATGCCTTATTCATTTCAGTACAGAAAGCATCACCTCTGGAAAGAGAGAAAATGTTGATAAAATGTTTTAAAACACACCATGAGTCTTTGTCTTAGCGATCCAGCTTGTCCTTAAGCGTACGTTAATATACTGTTGAGTGCTGCTCAAGATTGCCAACCCATCTGAAAACAGTATTTGGTTAAACTGCTCCCCCTTTTTCCCTGCAAAAAAGTCTGAAACAGCATTAGGCGTGTTGAGTTAAACTGTGTTTGCAGATACTGACGTCTTTTGTTTCCAGCTCTAATTTGCTAGAAGGAAGGCAAGTGATGACCACCTCTTCCTCATCCTTGGACGTGGTACTCTGTTCTGAGCAACAGAAAGGTACCAAATGTCTCCCCATCCTTATAGCCATATCTGTCTCTCAGTCTTCTGCTCTTTCCATGTTTGTACGGTGGCAGGACTGGGGCTGTGCAGGGAACACGAGGGGGAAGATGATCAGGATTCCGCAGGAGGGTCACTGTCCTCTTCAACAGGTTTTGGTAGTTTTGTCAGGATTGCCTCTGCTTCCTCATACATCTGAAATGGAACAAAGAGTTAAATGCATAATGCATGGCCACAAAGACTCAGACAGTTTTAAGAAAGGAGGAAGTAGCGTAATCCCTTACTGGCATGAATTGCACATCCTGGAAGAGTTCCTGTATGAAGCGTCTTGAGGTCAGGCGAAACATGCAGTGAGCTAAGAGGTGGGAAACCTCGGAGTACAGGCAGATGTCATCGAACGCATAAGGAAACTTCTCCTTTATCCTAAAGGGATGAGGGAAATTGTTACAAAACAGATACTACTGTTCTGCTGCAGAGCTACAGTCTCAATGATTCACTTAAAGGACTAAACCAGTGATTTTGCATGTTCAAGCTCAATAAATACAACCCGCATACATGTTACTTTGCTGACAACCATTTTTCAAAACATAAATCTGTGTTTTAATTTTCCTGTTATGTCAAATCGCCTAAACTTTCAAAACCATATGTTCATCCACCTTAAAATTCAATTATTTTGCCTGTTAACATGTGCATCTGAGTGTAGAAAGGACGGTTGTTTTTAATTTCTCTGTAAAAGCACTCTTCTCCTGGGATTATATCCCCTGGCAGAGACGTACATTTTCTTCTGTGCAGCTGTGGTTAGACCAGTTAAATAAAGTAACTTCAAGAAAAATTTAACAAAAGTTACGTTCGGTGTGATGGTTTACTTCTCTCAAGCACGTTTCAAGTCTGTACAAGTTGATTTTAGTAGCGTACTGGAATTAACTGAAACAATGGAAGTCTGGAAGGTAGGAAAAACAACTGTAAAATGTATTGCTCCAGTTGTATGTTTTGGGATATGGTTATCCACAACATAACATGTATGAGAGTTGTACATATTTGGCCTCAAACATGCAAAACCACCAGTATGGTCCTTTAATATTAATAGCTGTGACCAAAGAAGGAAGGAGCTTTACGTCAGTAGTCCTGTCTCGTGGCCTTTGGTTCCTACAGAGGAGCTGAGGTGGATGATGAGGCGAAGTACCTCCTTCCTCAGCAGGACCCGGGAAGCAGGGCCGTCTTCTGATATTGGCTTGCCACCTAGAGGATTAAAAAAAAAACAGTTTTTAGTATTATATCTGAATCACATTGGAAACATTTATCTGTTTGGTCATGTCAGTTGTACGTCCATTACTTTTAACCCTATTTGTGAAAGAATTCCATGTTCTGCTCCAGACATGAGTTCTGTGAGAACGTTTGGAAGACCTTCAGTCAGCTGAAGGTGTGTAGGGCTGCTTGATGTAATTGTCATTTCTGTATTTGGTATTTGTATACACACAGATTTTTGTTAAACTTTGAGCCAACTGGAGCTGCAGCATGACATATATTCCATCCCTGCCTGCTCTACGCACACCAAGTGTGTTGGCTTGCTGAAGAGTTGGTGCCTCCCAGATCTTGATTGGCTAAACACACCTGATTAGGTAATGAGATGTGGATACAGCAGGGAGAGGTGGAGAATATGCAGTGCTGTAGCCCACGAGGACCAGGAACGAGGTTTTGCTGGTCTTACCTATGACAATGTCACCAGGAGTGGGTGTGCTGCAGACTGAGCCTTGGGACACAGCAGCATCGCTGCAGCCCGACACCCCAGAGAATTTGGACTGAGGCATCACCTCCAGACGATGGCCGCTCTGGCCTCCCCATGATGGGAAGTCGATATAGTCTGGCAGAGAAAAGGACATTAAATTCTGCCGAGCTGCATTTAAGTCCATGTCTGTAGTTGGATGTGTTTGCCTGCTCACCTGTCCGAGAGTGTGTGCTGTTGATCTGAGGATGCGTCGGGTATCCAAGAACAATGGCTCCNACCTGTCCGAGAGTGTGTGCTGTTGATCTGAGGATGCGTCGGGTATCCAAGAACAATGGCTCCGACACAGTAGAGGCAGTTTTCTTCAGTGTGATCCTGCAGCCCCGTCTCCTCTGAACCCACGGCGAAGTTCTGCCCATCTCCTCGGCTGGCAATCAGCTCAGAGATGCTGAACTGTTGCTTGAGTACCGGGATAGACGGGCGATCGCCTACAGAATGACAGACAGTCTCATCTAACAATGTCTCATCTCTAAAGTCTTTTTCTGTTAAACTTTAAAGCTTTTTTGGTCACATATTTACTATTTAATGAGGCAGAAAGTTGCATTTACCATCTCCATCACCAAACAGGAAGCGTTTTCTCTCTTCGGAAGGCGGGCTAATCCTCTGCTGAAAGTAGGCCGTGTCTCTGATGTGGAACATCTCACCGATGTCCATGGGCAGTGCTAGACCAATGTAGTCATCATTGCACCCATAGGTGGCACTAGAGACCATAGAGCGCACTGACGAGCAACGATGTAGGGTGCTTTGGTTGATGGGGCTGAGTAACTCCTCTTTATCCAGAGAGGCGAAGCTCAGAGCCTTCAGAAACCTAGGAAGGCCAAGAGGAGAGGTGTGTGAGAGGACCAGCGGGGAGAGACTTGGACAGAAAAGGGTGATGGAGAATGAGTGAAGATTGTTGGGTAAAAGAAAACAGATTTATTGAGACTGAAAAGAAAAATACATGAACAAAAAGGGGCTCTGTATTCATCTGCAAGCAATGAGGGCTGCAGCTACAGGTCACAAAAATCACAACAGAGGACATGAAAATGAAAAGTATAATATCACTTCCTAATTGAAATGCTAACTAACTGCCTAGTAGCATAGCAATAAATAACATAAGAAGCACCACAGGGTTTGTTGTCTTTAGGCAACAACATGTTCTAACAAAGAGTCTAATGCTGCGTTCGTTCTAAACTCGGAACTCAGAATTTCCAATTTCCAACCGTGAGAAAACACTGTTTAATAACATTTAAGCAATACTAAATGAATTTTTAGAAGCCGTTTCTTTAAATCAGGTTAAACATATAACACCAGCAACACAGTAGCTGTTTTCAAAAAGGCAAACAACTCATAAATGTTAAAAGGTAGCTTCTTTTGTCTGACAGAGCAAACAAAGCAAAACGTTTCACGGAAGCATCCAAGTTGTCTCCCACTTTAACTTGAACGCACAGTGGTTGCAAATGACGTAATTCTGAGTTATGACTTCCCAGTTCTGAAGTACAACGAACGCAGCTTAATAGTAATTTGTGTCATTGGAAGGGAGGGGTTTCAGAACAACCAGAATCTGACCTTTCTAGACAGGGTTTACACACACACAATAAGAAGCTACAGGAGTCAAATCATGAGAAACAGCACTGTAGGCACTGAGCTGTTGCCACAAAATAAAAGCTGTAAAAACACGTAGATCATCAGTGCTAGAAGCTAGATCTCTACTAAGACGGACATGAGGTTGGTCCACCCACCGCGGGATGAAGGTTCTGGACAGTCTGCGGTGGGGACTTATGATGGCAGGTTCTGGAGAGTTAACCATCTTATCTAATAACCTGACAGGGACAGTAGAATGTGCACAAAACACTCACACCCATCATTGCTTGAGGTAGACAGAAACCAGAACCTTATCCTAAGTTTACAGCTTGTGTTTAGGATGAGTGAACACACGTCTTTCATGCAATAACGAGACAACTCGTGAGGAATGATTTGACAAAGACCAACATTCATGTAGCCACCAGAAGAAAAAAAAAAAAAAANAAAAAAAAAAAAAAAAGCTACATTAAGTGTAATTGCTGACTGAGTTACCTGCGAGGTGTTAGCCTGGAGTCCAGGCTGCCAGTCTTCATAGTGATGGTGTCAGTGAAGAGCACATCTTTAGCGGGCGATGCTAGCGCTTCGCTGTGAGACAAAGACGGGTGTATCCTCTGCTGCTGTAGCCTCTTCAGTGTAGCATAACCTAATGCGTCTCGCGGGCTGGTGTACATGAAACTACAGTCAGCCAGGCTCTTGATGGTGGTTACTGAAGGGGACTTGAGAGACTGAGCTCGGCGAGGAAGAGTATGAGAAGAGCCAAGAGGTACCAGAGAGACAGAAGATGATTTAGATGTGGAAATGTGGTTGGTTTGAGCCTGGGGGGTGAGAGATGAAAGCGTTTTGACAGTCTTGGCTGATACCACTGTGTTGAGGCTCACACAGTCTGAAGAGTCTGGCTCTGGGTCGGGTTGTTCAAGGTTTCCTACCGTCTCTCTGGAGGGGCTGGAGCTCATGGAGCTGATGCCGCTGGTTGTGGTGTCCGTGTTAAAGCTCTGACTGCGGCTTTTAAATTGAGTCCCTCCTCCGCCCCCTCCCACATTGCCACCACTAGACGAGGAGCCACCATCTCCCGCTAGACGTTCTCGGCTGCTCTGCTCCCTCTCCCGGCTGGGGTGCTCCCCAGCCCCGAGTACCAGACCCCCAGATCCTCCTCCCCGGGCCAGCCTACCATCCACAAGTTGTTCCTCTGAACCCCCTCTGGTCCCAACAAATGACGTCTCTAGGCTGACTGTGGGACTCTTCGGCATTCCTCTGCCGTTGAACACAGGGGTGAAGACATCTCCCTGGTTTGGGGAGAAGACAGAGGGCTCTGTCACTGTCCTGTTCCGTCTCATACTCCCTGTCTTGAGTTCAGTAGGGGTGCGGGATCCTGATGGCGTCTTGGGGTCGCTGGTAGAGCGCAGCTTCTTGCTCGGCAGAGAGAGGGAGTTGAGAAAGCGGTTGCGGACGAAGCGTGTGGAGGCCAGGATTGTGAAAGGGCTGCGGTCTTTGACTGGCTTGGGATGCAGGTAGAAGGAGGACTCGTCTGACTGGTCCAGAACATCACACTTGTCATCATCCAGGATGTACATGTCTGAGAGCACAAGCATTGGATTAAGATTGCATACACAAAAGAACACTAATGTTGCACCATAATTAAAATACAGCAAACAACTTATGCAGATGAAGCCATTAATCCTGTTTAGATAATACATTAATTTGGAAGTTTGTCCTACTTACTTGGTTGAGATTCGCTCTCACTGTTGTGGCGGGAGCTGGTGGATTCAGAGTTTAAACTAAGCGTACTCGGTACTGAGGAAAGTTCAGAGGTCAGCTGTGTGTCGACCTCTTCCGGAGTGACAGGCCACAGCGTCCTGCGACTGTGTCTGACTGCATCCCAACCATACTGCTTGAGAACCTCACAACCCTGCCGGGTCTTGGAGATCACACCCAGCACATACACACATGTCCTTGTATGAAGGGAGAGGACAGTCAGTTAACAACCATTTGAGTTCCAACATATTCTCATAACACATGATATACTTTGAAAAATACCTGCAAAGGGTCAGTTTGTTTGGAGGAAAAAAAAAAAGTGCTTACCCTCGTACAGACAACACCTCACAGTGCTGAGCCAATGCGAGGATGTCAGGAATGACATTCTCCTCCTGCAGGAGATTCAGACCCCAGTTGGAAGAGCCAATATTTCCCTGCATAGAACAACATTTACCATTATAGCATCACCTATGAAATGCTAACGGAGGTGAAGCAGTGAAATGATCGCAATGATCGTAACTGACCAAGGCCCAGAGAGCAGCCTTCAGCTGTTTAGTGCCCTCCCAGGTGTCCAGCATCGGGGAGCGAACCGTGTAGCTGAGGTCAGGGACAACACTCTGAAGACAGAAAATCAGACATTAGGAAGAAAGACTAGTAATTAAATTTGTACAGCCCCCCATGCTTGTCGGAAAAAGAAATGAAGAAAATCAAACAGTAGAAAGAATTGTACAGTATGACAGTCATGATAAGCTCAAAAGAGGGCACCAGTGAGTTTACACGTTTGAGCCAAATAAACATTACTCGGACATGTTACATTACTGACAACCACTTTCCAAAACATAAAACCATATTTTAGTTTTTGTGTTATTTTGCCAAATCCCCTAATCTTTCAAAANTCCAAAACATAAAACCATATTTTAGTTTTTGTGTTATTTTGCCAAATCCCCTAATCTTTCAAAATCAGATGTTGAGCACCTTAAAATTCAATGTTCAATTGTAGAAGGCCGAGTCATTTTTATTGAACTGGAAACAACGACTCCCTGGAAGGCAGGAAAAAACAATTCAAAATGTACTGCTCCACTAGTATGTTTAGGAAAATGGATGGGAGTAATGTATTTTTTATTTAGTGTATGTAGTATTTTTTGGGATCAAACTTTCAAACATGCATCGGTATGGTTCTTTAAGCAGTTACCTGAGACTCCAATAGATGGCAGCCTGCCTTATCATGGACCAGCTGACCATACAAGTGCACAGGGAGATAGACATTTGGTCTTTGTAACCTGTAGTCCAAAGAGAGATTCGGAACAAATAGTAATAATATTCTTTAGGCAACGATCTACAATTCATCACTTCAAGTTAGAAGCTAGACAGCCAGACTCTTCTCACCTTTGGTTGCTGCGTCGGACGTAGTTGTCTCCATTAACAGGTTTGCGGTAGGTTGTTAGTGCTTCGTTGAGCTGCTCCTCTATCAGGTCCACGTACTTAAGGTTATATTCCTGCAAATCAAAAGGAATTAGGGTCAGAGGGAAAATGTATAACCAATTGGAGTGGTCTTGTAATCAAATAACCAAATTATTAAACAATTTAAAGCAAGAGAAACCCAAGTGGGAGGGGGTTTTGCTGCCTGTCAGTCTGGTTTACCTTCTGCCATTTATCCAGCTGCTTGCTGATATAACCTCTCTCATTGAGGTAGGAGAACCCTTTAGGAATGGACAGGAACCTAAGCAGTGGAGATGAGGTATATAGTGATGCCAGCACTATGAAAACAATTAAGGAAAGACTGGAAAGCTGTGCTGTTGTTATACACCTACCTGAGGAGCAGCAGGAGGCCTTTGTCTCCCAGGTGGGACAGAGCTGGTTTAAGCTGGATCAGAGCATGGAGGTTGGCCTGCAGCACAGAAAAACACAGCAAGTCACCAACAACAGACAAAAATGCACCCTCGACTCTGTCCTCTAGTCACATTCAGCCTTGTACTCGTCTCAATTTAGGGGCTAGATCCTCCAAAGTCCACATTTGTACACCACAACGGGCAAATAAGGCTGTTTCTAAATCAAACGTTCCTTCAAATGTAGCTGAGAAATGCAGCCTGCTTTTGTTTGAATCTGAAGGACACCTGTCCTTTACAGCCATCAGTACCTCACAATCCATCCCTGATCGTTACTGACAGCCCATCAGTAGATGCGTGTGTTTGCCAGTATTCACCTTGTCCTCACAGGCCTCGTCCAGTATATCCAGGGCCTCCATGGACACGGCTTTGTTGTGATCATGAAGCTGTGTGACCAGCAGCTCCATGCCCCAGCTACTGAAGAACTCCACGCCTGCACGCAGCAGCACACGGAGATGCTTGGTGGCGTACAGCCTGCTTGTCTGCTCAGCCAGACGAGAAGAAATGTGGCAGAAGGGACATAGTTACTCAAGTAGTGTTTTTTTTTTTTTTNATTTTTTTTTTTTTTTTAACTATTTCCTAACCAGTCTGAGGTAATTGGTTGGTTGAGAACCTGCACTTTACAAGAAGTTGGAATTATTTTTCAGTTTATTTTTCTGAGTTGTCTTGGTGTGGCTGTCTTACATCAGAAGCAGCAGTGAGGATCTTGGAGAGGATGACTCTGGCCAGGCCATCTCTGCTGTAGTCCAGTGTGGATACAGCCAGTTTCAGCACAGCATCCTGGTTCTTCGCTGAACACAGGTTAAGCAGGCTGGAGAAACAGAAAACACAGATAAAGACAAACTGAGTTGTTACTGGTAAAGTATATGAGGAATCTTGATAACATGTTTCTTTTATCCTCTTAAAATGGAATGAAAAACATGTCTGGCAGGCTTACCTACATGACCTGCTCTTATGATTCCCCATACCGTCATGTACACTCACCACTGAAACAGGCCACATTTCTCCAGCAGTTTAACCCCCTGTGGATGCGCAGAGAGTGTCCCCAGGAAGAGGAAGTAGTGCTGGCTGAGTGTGGTGAGCAGGCCGTTGCTCTGCAGACAGCGCTCTGACTTCAGTCCTGAGGATGACGACAGCCATAACACCATGTCCCTGACCAAGTCCTCTAGGTAACCTTGACCATCCTGAGATGACCAAAAGTACAATCAGGTTAGAAAATGACCCAAGGCTAAAGGGAAGGTATGTTTGGTTTGTATGTTTACACTCCTCTAACCTCATCAGACTCCATGAGGAACTCAACAAACTGACAGCCAACCACAGTGAGCTGTCTGGCCTTAAGGTGATCCAACTCCAGCCCTGCATACAACTTGCTGCTGGGCTTATAAAAGTACAGCAGCCTCCGCACAAACCTACATCACACAGAAAGGCATGGAAGGATTCAGAACAAGACATCAGAAAAGTACTTCAAAGTATGTTTTAAAAAAAATCAAAAATGGGTTCTGATGAAATAAAGGAGCCTTACCTGTGCATCTGCTCATCTTTGTTGTTCCTGAGGTTTACATTTGGCCACTGGGATAACAGTAGTAATAATAATACTTAAACATTAGACAGAAAACAATTGGCATGGTATAACATATCCATATGTGTGTGATATGTAGTCTGTGGCTACATGAGAACAGCCTCACCTTGAGGATGGTGGCAATGAGCAACCAGTTCCACTCTAAGTTCTGCTTGTGGTTGAGAATGTGACTGTCTCTCAGGTTCATCATCAGTGCTTCCTCTGTGTCCTAAAAAAAAAAAATGTACATGCACATGTAGAAAAGTTGACATTATAGAATAAGAAAAACAGTGAAAATGGTAAGAATCATTGGAATAAAATAACAGATGAATTTTGTTTTCACATGCTCTTTGTGATAAATAGCAAGTAGCTAGTCTTTGAAGCTAGAATCTGAAAGGCATATTTGTGAATTACCTTAATGACATAGATGTCTCTGTGTGCACGTGAGTGGGACTCTCTGCGGCTATGTGAAGACACAGATTTGCGGATGATATGGTCCAGGTAAAGGCTGTGTGGTTTCAAACCTCTCTTCTTCTTCTCATGGAAACGCTTCAGATTGTTGACTGCTGCACTTGCCCGACTGGATTTAATAAAACATTGAGGGATGTGTTGGTTAAAGTGAAATTTGTACTCTCGTAGTTTAAATTTTAGTGGTATTTGCATTTGCTGTCAAAGAGCCTTAACGATCATGTCACCCCAAATTAGAAGTGAAAATGAATTTTTGTGAGGGAGAACACAGGAATGCATGTGCTTGCATTATACTCACAGTCGTTTCTCCTGTGGGATGTCAAAAGAGGCTGCCATGTTGATGAGGGTGGGAAGGCAGTGCAGGTGGTGACTGTGCGAATGAGGAAGTATCGTGTTTGCCTAAACAAGAGAAAGATGCATAGAGGAAAAAGCAAAGATGCATTAGTTGCGCATTAAAGTCACAATCAGTACACATTTCAAACACAAATACTGAAAATTGAGTTTTCAATATGTGATTTTTTTTTTTTTTTGCTTTTCAGTGTAGGAACAAGCATGCACAACTGTTTCGTGTAGTGATTCTTTAGTGTCAGAGAGGTTTTCACCTTGTCAAAAAATGCCATGTGTCACAGATACATTATGCATTTTTGTATTACCATGTGTAATAGTTCTCCCAAGAGGATGGTGGATCTGACAGCAAGCTGATCATCACTGCTGGTCACCACTTCAACAAGACCCTAGGGTGGCGAAGTTGAAGAAATAAATGAGGGTAGGATTTAAGATTAAAACTTAAAGCTGCTGTGCATATATGCAATTCTAACACAGTATGTGCTGTGAAATAGCAAGGTTAAATCAGTACCAAAAATCAACCAGCTTTTGTCAAATTCAAGTGTCATTGCGGTCTTTAAAGAAGCATATGTTGAAATAACTCTTCAATGACACTTAATAAAATGAGGCCCAATTACAGATGCATGTTGTTCTTGTGCATCAGCTCACCTCTAACAACCCACTGGCGATGAATGCAGACAGGACAAATGCCAGGTAGTTGTCCATCAGATCAGGCCTGATAAACCAAACATTAAAAAAAGAAAACAAAAAACAAACAATTCCATGTGTAAAGATTGTAGTTTAAATGGTGCTGTCAATGTCCAACCAATTTGATTTCTATGTTCTCTTATAGTCTCTCACCTGGAGCGAGCCCGGTGGGGGAGGATGATTTTAGCCTCAGCTGCAACAAACCCATCAGACAGTCTCCAGCTGTCCTGAAACCTGCAGGGGTCTGAAGTAGACCAGAGCAAAGAACATCATGGGCTGATTCAGGTCCAAAGAGGACAGAATGAGTTATGTTTATTCTATCACAGATGACAAATCCTCATTAAAACCTCAATTTGTTTGGAACAATGTAGACATTGATGAAAAAAAGGCCCAAATGATTGCTTATCACGATGGTAGAAGATTAATTTAAAAACTGAAATCTGAAGAAAGATTTACTGCTTTCCCCACCAACACTTAGAAGAGCCTCCGTGAAGTCTTGGGTTGCAATAGGCAGAGGCAGCCTGAAGACCTCATATAACACCTCCAGCAAGCCTTTCTGCAGGGCAAATTACATTAAAGCAATCAGACACATACAGGTCTGACAAAGCACAAAGTGCATTGATCAGCGCTCAGCAAAGCACTTCCAATCTCCTAAAGTCCTGAATGATAGAGTGCTCTCAAAACCCAGGAACAGGATACTCTGGCTCTAAACAGATTCCAGCCAAAATAAATTAAAGCCAAGCCTGTTTGGAAAACATGATAACTTGGAGTCACTTTGACTTCTAACATTTGTTTAATTTGAAGCACACACCCCATCTGGACTGAAGAACCATATGTTAACATGGCTCAAGTTTTAGCCAATGAGCCCTGGAGAAGTTCAGACTAGTGATGACAGAAATCAGTAGCATCACTAAAAAAGATGCAAAAAAAAAATCACTTGCCATTTAGAGATCAAAATCTTCCTGTAGGACTAATACAAGAAGTCTAAACTCGACACTGCTTTTTAATCCACAAACTTTTTTTTTTTTTTTTTTTNTTTTTTTTTTTTTTTTTTTTAGTTTTATGTTCACCTAAATGACCATATTTGGTAGGGCAGCTGTTCCAATACTCACCCTAACTTCCATATTTGGTATGCAAAGTAAGCCAATTAAAGATTGGATCCCAGAATTTCCAGCCTTGCATAGGTTGATAATCCCTGAGGAAAAGAGGGAGACATTTAAGTCATCACAGATTTAATAATTAAAAACCGAAAACTAATATGAAATTATCTATTCATATACAATTCTGACTAAAAAAAAAAAAAGAACTACATTCTCTTACCATATATTACCAATATAACCAATTTCTGTGTATGTGTAAGTTAAGAACACCAGGTCCTTACCAGACCAAGAGCGGAATGCTGCCACTATGGCCATTCTACTTGACAAGAAACGAGCCTCTCTGTCTTCCCTGAGAACACAAATACAAGAGTCCATTAAAGCAGAATATTAACCAGTCCATGTGCATGTTTCCTAATGATTTCTTTAATAAAGGATCAAACTACTTTGGTAAATGCAAGTAAAACACAAGAAGTCCAGGAGAAAAAAATCACTTAAAGACCTCTCCTGTATAAAGTGAGTATGTCAGATGGGACTTGAAGCATTACAGTAATGAATGTGGCTCAGATCCTCAGGCAAGTCATTCTGGAGACAAGCAGCCCTGATAAAGGTCATATCACAAGAACACTATACAAACCCTCAACTTTCTCAACGCATGCTTTACCAATATAGAAACACAAAACAGTAAACAGAAGGAAATGACAGAACACTATCATTTTGTTTCTACTGACACTGACGCCCCCCCACACACACAAACACACACACACACTCACTTAAGTTGCCCTTCAGTCATGTCTGCATTGTGACGGTAGTGAAAATCTGTGAAAGGCGCAAGGATTTGCTGGAGAACAGAACAGAGACGTACGAGATGGATCAATACAAACTACAATGAAGAATAAAATACATTCTAACAAATTTTAGGGCTCTTTATTAGTTCTTCACAGTAAATGTACAGATCTTTCAAGCTCCCCTTCCATTTCTAAACAAACAGCAGCTTCATATCTGAGCATGTGTACCTCTAGTTCGACGTCAACACGCACGTACTGACGGGTGTGCGGGTGGTTGAGCAGATGCAGTATGGTGGTGATTAGAGCTTCGTTGATGCGGCTCAGCTGACAGTCAATCACACTCTTAAGGATGGTGCTGAGGCCCCCCCTTTTGGCCACTACCTCTGGGTTCTTAAGCGCTACAGAGGAAACAGTCAATTTAAGCATTATACAAAGTATTTCTGCCTACGTCACAACTTCCTGATAACACATTCAAAGTGCGATTGCGTCTCCACTAAGAAATACTGGCCTAAGCTACGTCCAATCAATATTTCCATCTGTGTATCCTGGTGCTAACCTAGCTCACAGACGATAGCGATGGCTGCGCGGACCATGCGGTCTCTCTCCTGTAGTCCATCAGTTCCCACGGCAATGAGAGAATTAGCAATGGAGATGGGAAAAAGCATCGCATTGACAGTGATAATCTACACAGGGAGAGAAAGAAACATAAGTCATCAAGAATGTCTGAAAAATCTAAATAACAGCAATTAAAAACAAATAGTTTTTTGGGCTCTGGAGAAGGCGCATTTTGAAATGTAAAGAAAGTATCTGACAAATGTAAAACACTCAGAGCTGACAGATTCTCTCAATACTTAAAAATCCATGTGATAACAGAAATATATATTTATTGTAGAGGCCAGGCTAGATGTCATGGAATCAACACGGGGTTTATATTACTGGTATGGCCAATAATCATTTCCTGAAACCAGAGCCTGACCCAGTGTGTGTGTGTAGAAGGTTACAGTAAACCACAGAAAGAGCTATAAATATCCTAGCCTGCAGACTCACACAAAGCTACATAATAACACTGCTACTAACCTAGTCATCATTCTGATGCAAAATCTGAGCAGTAAATGCAGAGAACAACTTCCTCCGGCGACATGACAGTGTCTCCACAAATCAATTTAAGCAAATATCCGTCACTCTGTCTTTATGTACACTACAACCCACACAGAATCAGAGAGCGATTAAAACGCACTATCTTACCTTTCGGACTAGTCTCAGAGCCTGAGTCCTCTCCCCCTCATTGCTCTGCTGGATGTCAATGCACCTGAACCAACACACACACACACAGGCACAAATGATTACTTCCATTCAACACACCGACAATTTACCAAAGCTAGCCAGCAGGGGAAAATAACTGACTGAACAAATAAAGTGAATGAATATGCATTGATCCGCAATATTCAAAAATCACTCAGCCAACAAATGTTCCACTTGACTGGTGTGTTCAGAGCAGGATTCTCACCTGGCTATCAAGTAGTCCACCTGCAGTCTGAAAACCTTCTGCAGCACGTTGGTGTCTCGGATAAGGTAGCGCAGAGCGCGCAACCCTGCAGCACGCACTTCCTTAGCCTCATTTAGCAGAGCTAGCCGCAGACTGAGGGTTAAAAACCAGACAAATAAACAAGTTCCGGCACATCACCTCAGATTTTATAAAGTAATGCATTTAAGAACGTATATTAGTATCAGAAATGCATCAAAAACTGATTATCCATTGATTCTGACTTATAAGCAACAATTTCACTTGGCTGCACAATAAAGTAGACAATGATCTGAAAATTCAGCACATTTTGACTCAAAGTACGCACAGTACAGTCATCTGCTTTTGTTTGAGGAAAAATACTTACCAAACGATGATTTCTTCGTATGTAAACCCAAAGTTTTCCTCACGGTGCCCAATACTGCATAGCAGCTACAATGCAAAGACAGCACAAGATTTTAAAAAATCATTTGATTCAATATAAATGCATTAGTACAGCTCTGATGTAGAATAAGCATTATGATAGCACCTGTATACCTGCAACTATCCTGGACTAAGTACCTGAGCACCATCCAGCTAATTGGTGTTGCAGGAGTCCTGTAGGTGACAGTACCACCTACAGGACTCCTGCAGGACTCCTGCAGCTTAAGCTCATAGCCAAACTATGATCTTAAGATAACAAAATTAGCCAATATGCTAATGTTTACCACACATGGCCTAAGCTCGGCCTGGAAATCAGCCCTGATTGGAAGATGAACTGAAACCTGAAGCATTTAACTCATTACTGATCTGTCCTTATCAAAAGAGGCCCACAGACAGCTAGTGTAGACAAGAATTAAAATGTATTTGCACAAAAGCATTCAGCACAAAAATAGTAAGACTGAGTCAGAGTCTGTGTCACCTGGCAGGCCTAAGCCTTCAGCAGCACCGTTTAAATTCACCATATTTGTATTTTACGATTTAGTAAAACTAAACTCTCAAATGTCCTGATTCAGTCCAGATTTTGTTACAACTCTTGACAAAAAATGGAGTATTTTGTATGTAGTTATCTAAAAAAACAAAACAAAACAAAACAAAAAAAAAAACGAATATAGACAGATACATAGTTATATTGACACTGGAATTAGGATCATACNAACAAAAAAAAAAACGAATATAGACAGATACATAGTTATATTGACACTGGAATTAGGATCATACTCAGTTGATTGTAGTTTCAGTAGCTTTAGATTTGGGATAAATCTCCTATTCTACAGATATAACAGAGCAGAGTGGAGAAAAGATGGAGCAGGATGAACAGAAGCGTGGTGAGTAAGGGGTTGTTTGGGACCAGCTGTGATGTCAGAGCCCAAGTAGGCAGGAGGAGGGAGGACGGGGAGAGGGGCATGTGACACTTTCCAGGGGGATTAGGTCACCCTCACTGTCCTGAAACCCTTATAAGGAATCAGAGACCTGGTGTTCTCACAGACATAAACACACAGACACACGTAATGGCTAATACCCTGCTGTAAGTTGTAAACAAGAGAGTCAGGTGTAGAGACTACAGACACACCACTCAGACTCACACTCTGCCTTTAGCCTGCTTAGCTTTCTAAAGGCTCAAACTCGCAGGGCTATGCCAGTCAAAATGTCTGTGATCAACATCAGAAATGCTTTGGGGCAGCGGATCTCGCGGCAGAAATCGAACGTCAGAACAGGAATAACTCAATGAGTATGAGCAAAAACAATATAGCACTTTGCTAGTCCAGATAATGGGAAGTCACTGTGTGTCCATCATAGACTAACACACAAACACAGTCGCACTCCCACGCACAGCCACGGGCAATTTAGAGTCTTCAAGCTACCTAACCTGCAAGTCTTTGGACGGTTGGAGGAAACGGGAGCACTGAGAGAAAACATAAATCCATATAAATAGACGGAACTTCACAGAAACAGCCAGGCAGATGTTCTCCTTGCTTGTGACAGACGGCGTTAACCAATGACCCACTGTGTCACCCTAGCTTTGCAATTTGTCATTAAATTTACCTGCTGAAGTTTTCCTCACAAACGCAAATGAAAATTCTCAGTAAAGCATCAACTAAAGGAGCTCTAAGCAACAGCACAACAAAAGCTGACCAATGTCCTGTCTTACTCAGTACTATTAGAGCTCTTCTCAAGCTTCCCATGAGAGGAAAAAAAAATTGCTCTTAAAAAATCATCTGAAAATAAGATGTCCTGTAGAGGCAAGACTGACTGCAACTCCCCACTTTCCTCTTTGTGGTTCATCACCCACAAACAAAACAGTGCACATTTACTCCCGCTAAAAGAATATATTTGGGGAAACAGAGATTCAACTGTTGAGCACATCTCAAGTTCATAAGAACAATAAGCAGACATAGGAAATCTCAGGTTTCAAAGTTAGAGTGCTGGTCTTGATGCACATTAGGTCAGTGTTTTCCCATCCCTGGAGCTCCTGTTACATTCACTGTCAGCATCACAATGACAGGCACAGCTATGCCTGCTGGCAGCAACACCCAGGAGGAGACGACCAAGCAGAGGTCAGCGGTGGCATTAGAGAAGCAGGGGAACACAACTACTCAGTCTTTACAGACATCTTAACAAGCTGATCCTCTGAATCCAAGCTCTAAAACAAAGGCAAAATCTACAATTTAGATGTAAACAAAAGGACCGCCCCATTGCCAAAAGTCAAGACACAGGATTGGTATTTGTTGGTACTTACAGTAAATACGCAGACTAACACTCGACAACAATAAAATCTAAACCGTGAATGTTTTCTGATGCGTTAAATGCTTGTTGACATCAGTAATGGGTGTAAATGCAGCAGTAAAACAGGTTGGATCACTTGACAACTACATAAAATAATTAAAACAAAATCTTCAATCAATACTTCTTTCATTTACTGATTCCCACTGTTGCCAGAGTTTACTTTATAGACTCAGGATAATCCTGCTAAAAAATACTAACAGTTTGCTTCTTCCTAATCTCATATTCATATGCACTCACTCGTAGAACAAAAGAAAAGTGGGGTTAAAAACACTGAAGATGGCAGCATTACCTTAATGAAGTTGTTCAAATGGCCCAGTTTACGCATGTTACTAACTCCGTGCGATTTGGCCACATTTTGAAGGATTTCACGGAAGTTTTCTGATGGTTCTGCAAGAGAATGAAAAGGAAATACAATGTAACGAAGACTGGCATTAAGCCATATTAACATAATATTAGTTGGTGAACCGTAAATAATATGTTGCAGGAAGGAAGCTGGATTAACTGGTCAAATTAATTTAGTGTATACAGTAAAAACAAGGTCTGGACAGTAAAAGCATGGAAGTGTTGTTTGTTTTCAGTTCCTTTCAGCTATTATGTGCTTCCTATAATGTGCAATGTTCTTGACAAAAGACAGATTACTCTAATGGGAAAGTATTCTCTTGACAAGAATCAGCCTGGCAAAAAAAAAAAAAAACNAAAAAAAAAAAAAAAACCAACCCTCAGATCTTTCAAAATAAATGTAAACTCTGCAAAAGAAAATCATTTTAAAACAGTTTAAAGAGTTTCATAGAACACTCTGTACTGAATAACAATCTACTGCTGAGGAGGAACAGGGTTTTTATCATTTGTCAAACAATAATAAATTGTCATCAGTACTGGCTTTCAGCCAAGACACAGGCTACTGTAAACAACTATAAACAGGTAGTTACAAGCTTCACAAGTTGTCCTCTGCTTTGCTTTGTGACACTGGATTTATTAAATGTAACTGGAAAATCAATTGTAAAAAAAAAACAAAATCCTTTATTCATCTTGAAGAAACATTAAAAGTATTAAACCTCTTGCAGATATCAGATTTTAATAAATGAATCTAGTAAAAATATAACATTTTCAAACACTGCAATATGTACACATATACATCAGTGGCCACTTAATTAGATGTTCCTGTACAACTCAATTCAATGTAATACAACAACCATGCAATAAATCCTTTTAAAATGCAAAAAAAAAAAAAAAANAAAAAAAAAAAAAAAAGAAAAAAAAAAGTGTTCAGTTTAACAGAGAAGCATTGATTCAACTCAGTCGTACTTTTTGAAGTTGTGGCGATGGTTTCATGCATTCCTTTATAGAACAGTGTTTCTAATAATCTACTGACCTCATATAAGATTGTTTTTCAGTGTAATGCAGTAAAATACAGTGCATATAGCCATGTATAGGATGCTGGCCAGAGGTCAGTTAATTGACATGCTGACAATATTCTCTATTAACATGCTATAATATATAGCTACTCTGAGGTTGTGTCTTATGAGAGAAGGCTTATAGACAAGTGGTTGATTCTCTGGACTTTACACATGAATTTTGGGCTAGATGTGTAATTTTACCCCCAGATAAGTTGAGCAGTCTCAAAATTTAGGATTGTGCAGAACTCCAATGCTATACTTCCAGAAACTACTACAACATATTAGAAAGCATGTACGCTGATCTGAAATGAGACTGTGACGTTGACCCTTTATCCTAGACATGATGTTTTAAACCTATGATAGAACACGACCCTGTTGTGGACAGATAACTTTCATATATATCTTTTGTCGGTTCTTTCATCAGCAGTACTGTGCTATCAATTTTTTACACCTTAAATATAAAACATTTCGTATTAAAATGGCGTGGAATACACCTCTGCTCCACGAAAACAAACTGATGTGCAGTCCCGCTGCAGATCTGTCCAGCCTATGCAGCTGTGCCACTAGAAAAACTACAGTGCGCACCCTCGCCGAATAAAAGCTACTCAGCCAGCAACCTTCAAACACAATTTCTCATCCAGCTAGTAATGAACAGTACCTGACTGCAACACATATGGCTGGTTGGCTAAATAACAGGCTACAGTGCCCACTCACCAATCAAAACAACAGAGGCTCGTCATGGCTGGTTAGCTGTGGCAGCTAGCTAACGCTAACTCAGCTAGTTAGTTAGCTCGCTAACGCCTGGTACCGATATTGCTGGCAATGTTATTAGATGAAACAAAGAGGCAAAATTGAAGAAATGACAATGACAACGACCAGGGATGTGTATTGACTAATAGGATTTGCACTTTACAGAGCCACTATTTGCAGAAATGCTCCCCATCCATTTTGAACAATAATCGCTTTCAGCGTGATGTGATGAAGCCTCTGCTTACCTCTGGTCAGATCGAGCGGTACGTTCTCTTCCCCGCTGTCATTCCGACCTGCGAAAAACACACATCGCCGACTTAATGAAGAGACAGCCCAAGATCCTTACGTACTTGAGAAAATCTAATTTTGCAATATACACATATTATAGACAACACCAAATCGAGTTTTTCACGCTTACCTCGCATCCGAAGACTACGGATAGGACGGCCGCGGAAGCTGGCCGCCATGTTTCCAGGAACATACACAACACCGGAAAGTTCGTGGCTTCTCGCGAGAAAACAGTGGTGGGTATCCGCGACGTTGTGTCGACAGACCTGCAGCAGACCCTCACTGATCCAAGGCCAGCGAAATTCTCTAACACTCCCATCTAGTCTTATTTAGAATAAAACCACAAATTTGCCTGGGTACAGCTTTATGCTCAATGATGAAAGGCGCTTTAAAAGCTTTAGCATGAATTTAAAAAAAAAAATCCATAGCCATCATTCAAGCTTAGGTTCTGGGAACGTTTTAGCAAGGTTTCCTGAAGGTCAAGGAAGTTCCCCAAGGGGTGTAAGCAGAGGTTTTTCCAGGAATGTTTTGTTAACAGAGCTAGGATAGTCCACTTCTGTAAAAACTAGGGCAGTCCATTTGTTTCGAGAACATTGCCCAAAGGCTCTGTAAAGGGTTTATAATAATTAAATGAGTTCTTCAGGGCTTATCACACCGAAACCTTTACGGAAAATTCTTTCAACCAACAAAGTGAACCAGAATGTTTCCAGAAGGTTCTTTGAAGGTACCAAATAAAAACCCTTGGGAAATGTTGTAGTAATGTTAGCTGTTCATCGGTTCATCGTGTTTTTAATGCATGTCTTGATTGGCCAACTCAGACTACAGAAGCATCACACTGGCTTCGGGAAAGTGTTTCTGATGAACAAGATTTTAAGATTTTGTCCCCATTTCTTTGACCATCTTTCATTTACCATGCTCTGGTTAGCCAAGACAGTGAGGATAAACTCAAGGTAAGACTTCAAAGAAATGTGAACTTATCCTTTAACATTTGTAAAACGTGCTAAGTAATTTTATTCACACTTCAATGACAAAGCTCAGCAAAAATTGTACATTATATGCTTCAAAAAGGCAGTGTTTGTTTTGTACATTCATTTGTACAGGTGTGCAATCCCTATAGCTTGAAAAGTTTTTACGATTTTTGTAGTAATACTGTTAACCACTAGGTGTCACCCAAACAACGGCAGGGGAGGAGATTGCTATGAACCTAAATAACACCTTGTGTTATTTAGGTTCACTTTAGGTTTAGGTTCAGTTTAGGTTTAGGTGACACTTGCAGTCTTTGTTGTATTTAGTTATATTTATTCGTTAAATAAACGTGTCTACTGGTGCCTATATTAATTTAATAGCTGTTTGCATGAATATCAATGACTAAAAATGTTAAGGTATTGGAGGGCTTATAATTAAATGACATAATTCAGTAAGTTAAATGACTTGAAATCAAAACAGCTTAGCATTTTAACCTTTGATCCCATATAAAGACATAGTATAAAATTAGCAATCAGCAAAAGATGAATTGTTTGTTGGAAAATTATGTCTGAGCTGTTTTTCCTCCCAATCTGCAGACATCAGCTGGTGCCCTGATGTCATTGTAGCAGCCATTACAATGCTGTTTTAAAATGATTACATTCTGATGATACAGGCTGGAAAAACATTGCAAATAATTTGTACTGGTGTTTTTATGTTTGTTAAAAATACAAACTTGAAAGTTGTAAGTTTATCCAGCCACCAAAAAAGTCAGAAAACGTGCCACCATCGCAAAAATGTACATCTTTATTTAAGAGTGTTTGTATACATAGTGGTAAAATTTCTTAATATCCTTTTATGAATAATGATCTCATACACATTTCTTCTTCTTTAACCTTTCATTTAAAGCAGGAGTCTTTCAGGTCAGTGTGATTGCTGTAAGAGCATCAATGTCTTGTATGACTTTGGATGTTCTCTGAAGGGCTTCAGCAATGCAGCTCTCATTTACTGGTTCACAAATCTCCTCTTCTGTAGAACGACCTTCCAGTTTTGGAGAACTTTTTTCACTTCTTGGAACATTGCTGTTTTCAAGCAAAACTGGAACACGGGAAGTTAAAGAGCACACATTCTTGATTAGGATTATGCTATTCTAGATATGGTTAATAAGAAAAAAATTTAAACTGAGACTTCCTCATGTCAGACTTCAAGGATACAGTTGAATCGTTGTATCTTCTCTAGTTCTGCAGCTACAAGATTTGACCTGATAAGAATGGAAAGTCCTTTAGCATTCTGCAAAGATTACAAGTTACATTATTATTACTGAAATTGTAGTATTATTACACTATTCAGCTTTCAGTCTTATAAAATATAAGGAATGTTGAAAAATATAACACACTGGCTTTGTGCTGTTTGTGTAACATTCCAGTAATGGTCTACAGGAGCAGAATTGCGCAGGCTGTCTTCAAGTATCACTGGTTCAGAAAAATATCTGTCCTGTAAACAAAAGCAAAAAACAAAACAAACAAAAAAAAAAAAAATATTTAGAAGTTTGAATATGTAAATACTATATATGCTAATATATAAATAGATATTAGCATTTGGCACATCTGGCCAATTTGTTGACCTGTTGCAGGCAGCTGGGTGTCACAGGGAGCTTCAATGATTGCTTGGCCTGATTGTAGCAAGTCAGGATCCTATAAAACCATGTTGACTGTGAGAATTTTAAATAAAACAAAGTCACAGAGCAGGTCGTTAGATTGTGATGAAGTGTTAGGTTACCTGCTTGCACGAGTGACAACAGAGCGCACAGAGTAGAGCTGCCCAGGTACATCAGGTGGAAGGCTGTTCAGATGGTATGTTACCTCTTTCACCTGTAAGACAGACACACTCTATGAAAAAGTTTTCTGCTTTTATATAAAGACCCAAATGACTTGTTATTGTCGCCTGGGTGACTCCAAAAGTGAGATAACGTTATTTTAAACACATCAGAGTGTGTGTCAGACTGAAGTTGACCTCTCCTGACTGGAGCTCAGGCTTGTGATGGGTAAAATAGGCGTTAAGGACACCGTTAGACCGGATGACTGATCCGTCTCCTGGAGAAACCTCTATGACTGAGATAGCTCCACTGAGTATCCTGCAAAGGTGACATACAAAAAAATAATAATAATAATAATACATAATTATAGTATAGCTGTATAAATATATATCACTACAAACACATGCAACTTCATGCATGAAGGATTCTTACACAGAAAAGTTAATGTAAAACTGGTATATATACTGAAAAACTAATCTCTGAAATACAAAATTATAAAATCAAGGAAAGACAAATGGATATACGAAGAACTCATTTGAAAAACAGAAAATTCCTTTTTCAAAAATTTGTTTAAAAAAAAAATCACATTCCTTATGGTACATTCCTGGTAACATCAACCATATAGATGTTGGGGTAAAAAAAAAAAATCGAAATAAATTAACAAAACACAAAAACAAAAATGTGACATTAAATGTTTTATGAAAATCAAGTTTATCTGTATTTGCAAAAGAACTCTTCATTTCTTTCATCAAGCACAGCATTTCCATGCCCGTGTTTAATAACTTTCAAGGTTTTATTTGATAAAATGCAGTTAAGACAAGCTCTTTCAGGGTCATCATTTCATTTTCCAAAACTTCAAACACAAAAGTTGAAATATCTTTAACGCTCTTGGGAGCCAATAAAACCCAGCAAGCCAGATACCTGTAAATGACTCCTTGGCACCACATCACTTTGACCAGCTCTACTGGAAAGCCATGGTGTGAATGTTCTTCTTGGCTTAGAGAGTCTTTCGTCTTCCACCTTAAATATATGAGAAAATTAGGCTAAAGTTAGGCTAGGGCTACATGTATGTATTAAACTAGGAAAAATGAAAACTGTTAAATAGTCATTTAATCAATTAAAACAAAAACCTGTGCCAGTGAGGTGATGGACATGTGAGAGGCAGCGCCTGAGGAAGGCGAGATCTTCTGTCCTTGCTAGGTTCCTCCAGCTTGTTTGTCCTCCCGTCTGTATGGGGACAATCTGTGGTTGCCTCTGTACCCACATTTCCAGGAGGCTTAGAGATACGAGTCATCTGGTGCTGGTGAGCTAAGGAGAGTGGGTAGCACCACATGGGGGAAACACCATAGCAGGATTGATGCTGGACCACTGTAGTGGACTGGTACATTTCCTCTGGCTGAGAAGAGAAGAGAAATAAATATTCAAGTAAAGATAAGATATAAACATTGAAATGTAGAAAACATTACCTTTGTCTGATCAGCACAGTGGGTGGTAATCTGAGGAGACAAAGACCTTGATCTAAGTGGCAGATTCCTTCTGTTTCCTCTTCTCTCTTTAGCTTCCTCATCAATGGTCTGCATGCAGCTTACATTGCCCCTCTGACTGGTCAGCTTGCTTAATGGCTGCTGATTCTGGCTTTCTAGGTTGCCATTGGGAACTTTGCTGTGATGGTGCCCTTCATGGTGCTGACTGTGAGCCTGGCTGAGGCTGCATGTGAACTTGACTGAGAACTCTTCCCCTGAAGGCGACAGCCTCAGCGTAGCCTGGCCCTCCACCGACTTGATGATGGTCTCACCTCCAGGTCCAAACTCAGCACCACTGGAAGACCTCTCAGGCCACTGCATGTCTGAGTCAGTGGTGAAAAAAGGCTACCAGCGAAATGAGAAAAAATGTAGACAGTGATATTTTGAGACATCACTATCAAAACCTTGGCTTTTATTTTTAAGGATCTGGAAGAGGAGCTTACCTTTTTATGGACATCAGGGATAATTTCCTCTGGCAGGTAAGGCTGACTGGCATACTTATTCCTAAATACCAACGCATCTGCCAATAACTCCTACAAACATTAAAACTTTTAATAAAATAATGACTGAGCAGTAGCTTAAAGTAAGAATAAGACATCCAAACTGTGCACTGTTATCCCAGTAGGCAAAAACTTTCGCCTAAGGATTTAATATTTGATATGTTGTACCTTGTAGGTGCTAACAGTGAACCTTGTCCTCTGTCTGATCTTCTCGGTGGTCTGCAGAGGATGACCGGAGGGATCTGGAGCTTTTACCAGCAGAAATTCACAGCCACACGGAGATAATTGTAAGTAGGAACCGTTTCCGTAGCGAACATCCAACGACTCATCCTCATACAAGATCATTAAGCTGACATACGTCGTGGTTTCCATTAAACCGGCTTGTGATCATCAGGCAGCACTTCATTCATTCAGCGTTACTTGTCACTCAAACTCAAAACGCCGTGACATCATCAGAGGGCGTCGTTTGTTTTGTTTTGTTTTTGGCGCCGTTGTTTAACCGCGGCATCGCGCGGGGAGAAGCGGGGCATTGTCACGTGATTCTGGAAAGGTGAAAGGTTAACTTAGCATAAAAATACTAATATGTCGACAGAATTTTGATGGTTGATAGTGATGGGTAGATGAGGCGTCATGAAGCGTTTCGATACATTGCCAAACTGTATTGATACTGT
>VXCM01000215.1:72104-261242 GCA_014773175.1 Lucifuga dentata | reverse complement strand
TACTGCCACCTCTCCTAGACACTTCCATACCTCTACACGTATATCATCAGGACCAACTGCCTTTCCACTCTTCATCCTAATATAAAATATAAAATAAATAATAATATAAAATGAAGGTCAGATCTGTGTCTTTAAATTACCGCTCATGTAGAAACACAATGTCCTTGATGTTTCTGAAAATGATCTCTTTCTGGTTGTGGATGTTAATGGGGACATGGAAGCTTGATTCCAGATGATAAAGGTGGTGGGCAATGAAAACCTTCATCTCCTTCACAAACTCCTCTTCCCCATCAATCAGACCTTGAATCAGCTGGCTAAAGATAAAGAATGAAATTTTGTTTAGATTCGATCAGATGTAGGCAGTGTATATTTTACAGCTCACTTGTCACAAAACATGTCACTACTTGTAAACCAATAGTGGACTTTCCTCCCATTGTGTTTAACCTGTCGGCATATTGTGAGAATGACAGACCTCAGAGTTCTCCTGTACTCTTCTCCTGTACATCCAATGCCATCAAGCTCCTCCTGAGGTACCCTCATTTGTGGGAAGGTCTCCTGTTTAAAAATAGTCATTAGCAAAATTTTTTACTTTTCGTTACTTGATTTAATCCTTCTGATGAGTCTGATATATCAACAGCACAATGAAGCAAATTTAGATGTTGAATATTTCAGCATATTATGTTTACTTGACAATGAATTTGACTTCTAGAATTCAAATCTAGAATTTGAATTCTAGATTTATGCATTCTACCTTTCTTTTCTTTTCCAGGTATGCAGGACAGACCCATCCCTGTCTTGCAGGATTGTTTTTGCTGGGTTTGGTCCTAACCAACCATCTGTCAGGATGAACAGAATCCAGGACCTCTACATACTGACCCTCCTTCAGAAGAAAACTGTCCTTACTTCCGCTGTTAGGACTGCAGTCTGCTCTAGCCACATAAATTTCAAATGTCTGGGGGAATTAAAAACATTACATCTTTTAATCAAATGTGCAGTACTACTCTGTCAGATTGAGACTTAATTAAATTAAATATTTAAGACCACAAATTAACTATATATGTATAGTAGATACCATGAAGATTGAACAAATATAAAAAATAAGTTACCTCTCGTCTATCCTCTTCCCCTTCTGACTCTGAACCGGAGATTGTGCTGGCTAAGGGTGTGTGAGCACGATGGTGCTTAGGAGATGGTGTCTTCATTTTACTTTCATAAGCCCCTACAAATTATGGAGAACGATTGCTGTAGATCATTGTAAACTTACATGAAGAAACCACTTATAAACAGTATTGCTTACCTTTGACCTTCAAAAGTTTCTTAGGTGGTTGCGGAGCAGCTATCTGTTCTTTAATGTCCTTCAGAGGTACTTGGTCTTCAGGTTTTGGTACTTCCCTATGAAATTATTCAAAAAATTTTTAGATAACTGCTTAAGCAAAAGATACAAGAATAGCACTGAAAATCAGATGAGACAAATCTTTTTTCTACCATCTAACCTTAGTGTACTTGGGCTGACTGTAACAGGTTCCATAACGTCTGGCGCTGTGTCATAATCAGATGGACTGGACACTGTTGAAGTTAGGTTTTAATTGTCAGTGACTGTACTGTAAAACCTGTTACAAAATCCCTTTGTTTTATTATTAAAGCTGGGTTATAATGTGTTACTTACTGGAGCTGGCGATTAGCGAAGATCTTCTCTCTTGTGGGCTCATCTGAGTATCCTGTTCTGTCAGGTTGTATGCTTCCCACAGAGAAACACTCACACTTTCCACATAGTCCATGGTATCCTTCCTGGAAGTAGGGGTCTGAGCTTGAGTCTGGAGAAGATTCTGAGCCTGAGGCTGAGTTTTGGCCTGTGTCTCAGGGTTTGGTGAGACTAGTTGCAGAGGGGTTATGGCTGCAAGGAGTGGGTGTACATGCTTCTGGGCTGCTGGAGGAGGTTGTTGAGGTTGGACAACTGTTATGTTTCCATTATATGAGCTCACACCAAACTTATTGAAAACCTCACATGTATAGATGCCACTGTCATTGTTCATCAGGTTAGTGATCACCAATGTGCATACACCATTCTCTGTAGTCTCCATGTGGCATCTCTTGTCATTTGTGATTTGTTGGCCATCTTTCAGCCAGCGCACTGTGCTGGGGTTTCCTTCTACAATACATATGAGAGTGACTGTACCATAAAGATCTGCGGTCTGATTCTTAAAAACCTCTTTGAATACCGGCCGCATGTCTTTGCAGGTTTTGTAGCCTTTGACGGTGGCCTGGATCGTGGCTCCGGCCTCTTGCATCTGGGACTCACCCTCTGGCACAGTTGCCTTGGATGGCTGTGTCACCTGAAGAATATTAGGGGGAGGAAGAGTGGAGGGTTGGGTTGATTCTCCAACAAAAGACTCTGTAGGCTGGACATGATTATAGGTCTCTGTCAGAGCTTCTGAGAAAGTGTCATCTTCAGAGATAAAAAGAAGAGGGACATCTTCTCTCAGCTTTGTTGTTTGTGGTTCTTCCTCCCTCCTCATTGGCTCAACTGCCAGTTGAACCTGAAGCTGAAGCTGGTTAGCTTCAGGTTCTTTTCTCAAGGGTTTCACTGGTTGTTTGACTGGTTGTTTGGTGTCTGACTCCTTCTCTGCAACCTTCATTGGTTGCTTTATTCTATCTGCTACCTCAGTGTCTGTCATTCCTAGCTGTTTGTTTTCAGTTTTTGGTCTCTCCTCAATATCTTTTTCCAGGGGCCTTACTAACTGTTTCACTGGCTGATTTTCAGATGTTTTTACCATACATGTAATCAGTTGTTTTTCATCTTGATCTGTCTCGGTGTCCTTTGATAGCTGTTTCTCCATTGTTTTTGCTTTTGTTCTAGCAGGAGGTTTTGGAGGGGCAAATTCAGCCTCTTTCTTCAGAAGCTTTTCTGGTTGTTCTGCTGACTGTTTGTCTCGCTGATTCACAGACGCCATTGGTTTCAGTGGCTCTTTCTCACCCTCTGTGGATATTTGTTGCTGTGTCATATTGTCTGTTTGTTTCTGGTTTTCTTCAGCAACATTTGCCATAGACACTAATGAATGTTTCTCCCTAGTTTCCTCAGAGGCATAATTCAGCGGTTGTATTCCTCCTGTTACCTTTCCTTTAGCTCTTACTGGTGGCTTCAAAGGCTGCTCTTCTGTCTTTCTGTCAACTGTAAGTTTGTTTTGTGTAGAAGACGCTTCTTGTTCCGCCATTGTATCTTTCCCAATATGTATAACTAGGGGTTTCACGGGGTGTTTCAATCCTTTTTCACCCTCACTATCCTTCAACAGGACAGTTCTAGGATAGTTCATGGCCTTCTCAACTTCATTTGTTTCTTTAAAAACCATTCCCATTTGTTTTAATCTCTGGTCAACTTCAATTTCCTTGCCTGATGGCCTCTGCTTATCAGCTTCAAATGATTTCTCCAAATAACTTACTGGTCGTTCCTTCTCCAATCCAACTTCATTCTCCTTTACCAAATGCATTTGTCTCTCTTCCATCCTCCTATCAACAGCACCATCATCAGTATCAGTATCTTTATCCATAGAACCTGGGGGTTGGGCACCTCTTTCAAGTTCATTAATCTCTCTCAGCATGGACTGTATTGGCTGCTTTGGTTCAAACATTGGCTCTGTGTCTTTTTCTGAATCTATAACCAATGTTTGTATTACACCCCGCTTCTTGGGCTCTGGAGCAGAAAGTTGAGCCTCTGAGAGGGTAGGCCTGTACTTCTCTGGAGCAGGAATTGGTTTGGAAACAGCATCTTTTGCACGAGGCAGTACTGTGGGAGGCTCTGCTGTGGACACAATAGGTTGAAGAGCTAAGCAAGAGAATGAGAAAATAATTTAGTTAAGAAATAATTTATAAGAAAAGAACATAATGAAAGAATGACGATGTTCCCTTCACACTTTTTACTGAGACAGTCGCTGTGGTCTCTGTACTTCCGGCTTGACATATATAGCTGCCACTGTCCTCAGGTTTGAGCTCCTTGATGTGGAGTTGGAGAAGGCAGCCATCTTGCTCCATCTCATACTTCTTGTTGGTTCTCAGTGGCAGATTGTTCTTCTTCCACTGCACCGACACACCAGGTTTTGACATCTCACAGCAAAGGGTGGCTGTATGTCCCTCCTCAGCTTCCACACTTTTTAACTCTTCCTTGAAGAATGGAGGGAGCTCTGCAAAAATGAGTAAGAACAGAATTACATATCTTTATTGTTATAAGAAAATGATTTGAATCTCAACAGAGGACTTCAGCCAGTTTATAATGAGGATAAATGGGACAGCAGGACAAGCAATGCAAACATAACCAGAAATGTCTGCATGGCTGACATGCAGCAGTGCTAATTGTTGTTTGCCATGAACATATCTAAAATCACACACCTTTCACTGACACAGTTGCAGTGGTCTCTGCTCTTCCTGCTTGACATGCATAGCTGCCACTGTCCTCAGGTTTGAGCTCTTTAATGTGGAGCTGTAGCATGCAGCCATCTTGCTTAATCTCATATTTCCTGTTTGCTTTCAATGGCTGCCTGTTCTTCCTCCACTGCACTGATACTACAGGTTTAGACAACTTACAGTACAGTGAGGCTGTACCTCCTTCTTCAGCCTCTACATTTTGTAAATTTTCCTTGAAGAATGGAGGGAGCACTGAGAAATATTGGCATAAAGAATTCAAGAAAGGTGTCTTGAGCATAACATACAGTGCTTCAATCTTTAACAGATTAGTGAATACTGGTGGGGGGGGGGGNTGGGGGGGGGGGTATATGTTTTTAGCCTGGGGTAGAAATTAAGTATGTACCTATGCTGGGGATGAGAAAGGGAATATATAGCTATTATACGAAGAGTTCAGAAAATTAAACTGATCATAGGAAAATAACTGAAAATTATGATAGTATTCTACTACATGTATGTAATTGTGAACTTGTTGATATGGATAATGGCCATAGATTTTAACACACACACCTTTGACTGACACATTTGCAGTGGTCTCTGCACTTCCAGCTTGACATGCATATAGGCCACTGTCCTCAGGTTTGAGCTCCTTAATATGGAGCTGGAGGAGGCAGCCATCCTGCTTCATTTCATACTTCCTGTTTGCTCTCAGTGACAGCCTGTTCTTCCTCCATTGCACTGATCCTACAGGTTTAGAAAGCTCACAATACAGTGAGGCTGTACCTCCTTCCTCAGCTTCTACACTTTGTAAATCTTCCATGAAGAATGGAGGGAGCTCTGGGGAAATGAGCAAGAAAGAAGATACTTATATATCTTCAGTGTAGTAAGTAAATGCTCAAGGCTTCAACAGAAGACTTTGTAGCTAACTTGCAAAGTGGAGAGGTAGGACTGTCATATAACAATGCAATAAGTACAATAAAATTAAGGCAATCCCTGCCAAGCATCATGCAGTAAGTTTCTTTCTGTGACTGACTTCATGCAGTACTTTGCTATGCACATTTCCAAATACACACACCTTTCACTGACACAGTTGCAGTGGTCTCTGCACTTCCAGCTTGACATGTATAGCTGCCACTGTCCTCTGGTTTGAGCTCCTTGATGTGGAGCTGGAGGTGGCAACCATCCTGCTTCATCTCATACTTCGTGTTGGCTCTCAGTGGCACCTCATTCTTCTTCCACTGCACCAACACTCCAGGTTTCGACAGCTCACAGCAAAGGGTGGCTGTATGTCCCTCCTCAGCCTCCACATTTTGTAAGTCTTTCATGAAGAATGGAGGGAGCTCTAGGAAAATGAAGAAAGAAGAACAGCACTGTACTGTAATAAGAAAATGCTTCAGACCCAAAGATAAGGCTTTTTAGCTGTCTTACAATGTGAATGAATGGGTCTTCAGCAATGCTTAAGTGATGCAAACAATACCAGAAAGCTTAGACAATCATAGCATAGTACTGCATTTGTAATTTCTGTGTGGATGAATTCATGCAGTGCTAATGCTGAATGGTTCATGGCAAAGCACATTTGTAAAAACACACACCTTTCACTGACACAGTTGCAGTGGTCTCTGCACTTCCAGCTTGACATGTATAGCTGCCACTGTCCTCTGGTTTGAGCTCCTTGATGTGGAGCTGGAGGTGGCAACCATCCTGCTTCATCTCATACTTCGTGTTGGCTCTCAGTGGCACCTCATTCTTCTTCCACTGCACCAACACTCCAGGTTTCGACAGCTCACAGCAAAGGGTGGCTGTATGTCCCTCCTCAGCCTCCACATTTTGTAAGTCTTTCATGAAGAATGGAGGGAGCTCTAGGAAAATGAAGAAAGAAGAACAGCACTGTACTGTAATAAGAAAATGCTTCAGACCCAAAGATAAGGCTTTTTAGCTGTCTTACAATGTGAATGAATGGGTCTTCAGCAATGCTTAAGTGATGCAAACAATACCAGAAAGCTTAGACAATCATAGCATAGTACTGCATTTGTAATTTCTGTGTGGATGAATTCATGCAGTGCTAATGCTGAATGGTTCATGGCAAAGCACATTTGTAAAAACACACACCTTTCACTGACACAGTTGCAGTGGTCTCTGCACTTCCAGCTTGGCATGTGTAGCGGCCACTGTCCTCAGGTTTGAGCTCCTTGATGTGAAGCTGGAGGAGGCAGCCCTCTTGCTTCTTTTCATACTTCCTGTTTGCTCCTAGTGGTAGCCTGTTCTTCCTCCATTGCACTGATACTACAGGTTTAGAAAGCTCACAGTACAGTGAGGCTGTACCTCCTTCCTCAGCTTCTACACTTTGTAAATTTTCCTTGAAGAATGGAGGGAGTTCTAGGGAAATGAGCAAGAAAGAAGATACTTATATATCTTCATTGTAGTAAGTAAATGCTCAAGGCTTCAACATATTCTTTGCAGCTAACTTGCAAAGTGGAGAGGTAGGACTGTCGTATAACAATGCAATAAGTACAAGAAAATCTAGGCAATCATTGTAAAGCACCATTCAGTAAATTTATTTTTGTGGCTGACTTCATGCAGTACTAAGACAGAAGCCTTTGCTGGGCACATTTCCAAAGGCACAAACCTTTCACTGATACAGTTGCAGTGGTCTCTGCACCTCCAGCTTGACATATATAGCTGCCACTGTCCTCAGGTTTGAGCTCCTTGATATGGAGCTGGAGACAGCAGCCATCCTGCTTCATGTCATACTTCTTGTTGGTTCTCAGTGGCACCTTATTCTTCTTCCACTGCACCAACACTCCAGGTTTCGACAGCTCACAGCAAAGGATGGCTGTATGTCCCTCCTCAGCCTCCACACTTTGTAAGTCTTTCATGAAGAATGGAGGGAGCTCTAGGAAAATAAGGAAGGAAGAACAGCATTATTGCTTTAGACATGAACATAAGGCATTTTAGTTGACTTACAATATGAATGGACGGGTCTTATGCAATACTTAAACCAATACCAGAAAGTTTAGACAATCACAGAAAAGTACTGCACAATTTCTGTGTGGCTGACTTCATGCAGTGCTAATGCAGAATGGTTCTTTTACCATGCACATATCTACATACACACACCTTTCACTGACACAGTTGCAGTGGTCTCTGCACTTCCAGCTTGGCATGCATAGCGGCCACTGTCTTCAAGTTTGAGCTCCTTAATATGGAGCTGGAGGACGCAGCCATCCTGCATCATTTCATACTTCCTGTTTGCTCTCAGTGGCAGCCTGTTCTTCCTCCATTGCACTGATACTACAGGTTTAGAAAGCTCACAATACAGTGAGGCTGTACCTCCCTCCTCAGCTTCTACACTTTGTAAATTTTCCTTGAAGAATGGAGGGAGCTCTGGGAAAATGAACAAGAAAGAAGATATCTCTTCAGTGCAGTAAGAAAATTCTTGAGGCTACAACAGAAGACTGTGCAGCTAACTGGCAAAGTGGAGAGGTAGGACTGTCGTATAACAATGCAATAAGTACAGGAAAACTTAGGCAATCAATGCAAAGCACCATTCAGTAAATTTCTTTTTGTGACTGACTTCATGCAGTACTAAGACAGAATCCTTTGCTATGCACATTTCCAAATGCACACACCTTTCACTGACACAGTTGCAGTGGTCTCTGCACTTCCAGCCTGACATGTATAGCTGCCACTGTCTTCAGGTTTGAGCTCCTTGATGTGGAGCTGGAGGCGGCAGCCATCCTGCTTCATCTCATATTTCCCTTTCACTCTCAGTGGCACCTCATTCTTCTTCCACTGCACCAACACTCCAGGTTTCGACAGCTCACAACAAAGGGTGGCTGTATGTCCCTCCCCAGCCTCCACATTTTGTAAGTCTTTCATGAAGAATGGAGGGAGCTCTAGGAAAATAAGGAAGGAAGAACAGTACTATACGTAATAAAAAAAAATGCTTCAGACCTGAAAATAAGGATTTTTAGGTGTCTTACAATGTGAATCAACGGGTCTTAAGCAATGCTTAAGTGTAGACAATAACAGCATAGTACTACATTTGTAATTTCTATGTGGCTGACTTCATGCTGTGCTAATGCTGAATGGTTTGTTCAAAGAACATATCTAAAAACACACACCTTTCACTGACACAGTTGCAGTGGTCTCTGCACTTCCAGCTTGGCATGTGTAGCTGCCACTGTCCTCAGGTACAAGCTCCTTAATATGGAGCTGGAGGAGGCAGCCCTCTTGCTTCATTTCATACTTCCTGTTTGCTCCTAGTGGTAGCCTGTTCTTCCTCCATTGCACTGATACTACAGGTTTAGAAAGCTCACAGTACAGTGAGGCTGTACCTCCCTCCTCAGCTTCTACACTTTGTAAATCTTCCTTGAAGAATGGAGGAAGCTCTGGAAGGGAGAGAATATGTGTATGTTTTCAGTGCAATAGGAAAATTCTAGAGACCTGAACAGAAGACTTATAACATGGACAGGTAGGACTGCCATATAACAATACAATAAGTACAAGAAACTTCATAAACAGCACCTTTCAGTAAATTTCTCTGTATTACTGACTTCATGCAGTGCTAATACAGAATTGTTCTTTGTTATGCAAATTTCCAAATGCACACACCCTTCACTGTCACAGTTGCAGTGGTCTCCGCACTTCCAGCTTGACATGCATATCTGCCACTGTCCTCAGGTTTAAGCTTTTTTATATAGAGCTGGTGGAGGCAGCCATCCTGCTTAATCTCATACTTCCTGTTTGCTCTCAGTGGCAGCCTGTCCTTCCTCCATTGCACTGCTACTACAGGTTTAGAAAGCTCACAGTACAGTGAAGCTGTATGTCCCTCCTCAGCTTCTACACTTTGTAAATTTTCCTTGAAGAATGGAGGGAGCTCTGGGAAAATGAGTAAGGAAGAAAATATTTGTACGTCTTCAGCTTATTAAGAATATGCTTGAGATCTCAACACAGGACTCACAGCAAAGCACCATTCAGTAAATTTGTCTGTACGACTGACTTTATGCAGTACTAATACAGAATTGTCCTTTGCTATACACATTTGCAAATGCACACACCTTTCACTGACACAGTTGCAGTGGTCTCTGCACTTCCAGCTTGACATGTGTAGCTGCCACTGTCGTCTGGTTTGAGTTCTTTGATGTGGAGCTGGAGGCGGCAGCCATCCTGCTTCATCTCATACTTCCCTTTGGCCCTGAATGGCACCCCATTTTTCTTCCACTGCACAAATACTCCAGATTTTGACAGTTCACAGCAAAGGGTGGCTGTATGTCCCTCCTCAGCCCTCACACATTGTAAGTCTTCTATGAAGAATGGAGGGAGCTCTGAGGATTGGTAGAAACAAGTATAGTTGGATATCTTTATTTCAGAGACAGTGTTTGATACATTACTAAAATTAAGGTCAATTAAGATTTGAAAATAGCCTTTATGATTTTTTAGGTCACATATATTGCATGTTCGATGCATACAGTAGTTTGCTACTACCAGAAAATACAGTAAGTTCTAGAAAGGCCAGACAATAACATGATAGTATTTGAAAATTACTTAAGTATATCTCTCTGTAATTGAGAGTTTGTTGGAACTGTAAGAACTATCTAGCATCGACATAAATCCACACACCTTTCACTGTCACTGTTGCAGTGGTCTCTGCTTTTCCAGCTTGACAAGTGTAGCTGCCACTGTCCTCAGGTACAAGCTCCTTGATGTGGAGCTGGAGGAGGCAGCCATCCTGCTTCATCTCATACTTTCTATTGGCTCTCAATGGCATGCTGTTCTTCTTCCATTTTACAGGCACCCCCGACTTAGACAGCTCACAGTACAGGGAGGCTGTACCTCCCTCCTCAGACTCCACATTTTCCAAGTCCTTCTTGAAGAATGGAAGGAGCTCTGGGATAATTGGTAAAGAAGAAAAGCAGCATCCAGCTTTAGCATACTTAGAAAATGCTTCAGACTTCAACCAGAAGAGAAAAAATTGTGTTTGTTAATATTTATTGAGACCTTTCAGCCAACTTATATTGTGGATGGGTGGTATTAAAATATATGCAACACAAGAACTATCGGAAAGTTTAGACAATCAAAGCAAAATGCTTCAGATTTCTGATGGACTGAATTCATGCAGTGTTAATCATGAACCATTCTATCCACACACCTTTTACTAACACAGCTGCATTAGTCTTTGCTTCTCCAGCTTCACAAGTGTAGCTGCCACTGTCCTCAGGTTTGAGGTCCTTGATGTGGAGTTGGAGGAGACAACCATCCTGTTTCATCTCATACTTCCTGTTGGCTCTCAGTGGCAGCCTGTTCTTCTTCCACTGCCCCAACACTCCAGGTTTAGACAGCTCACAGTACAGGGAAGCAGTATCTCCTTCCTCAGCCTCCACACTTTCTAAGCCTTTGCTGAAGAATGGAGGGAGCTCTACAAAAATGGATGAGGAAGAAGAGAATTGTGTTAATACTGTAACGGTAGTAAGGCTTTTCATGTCAACAGAAGAGTATTCTTAAATATGTCAAGTGTTTGAGTGAATGGGTGTCCGATGTAGGTGTCACAATGAGTATAAGCTAATTCAGAAAATTACAGGAAAATATTTTTAAAATATTTTTTATGCAATAAAACTGGATGTTGAACCATCGGTGAATTGCTATGATGCAGTTGAAAGTTGCCAGGCAGATGTCCAAATTCACACACCTTTCACTGACACAGTTGCAGTGGTCTGTGCTTCTCCAGCTTGACATGTATAGCTGCCACTGTCCTCTGGTTTGAGCTCCTTGACGTGGAGCTGGAGGAGGCAGCCATCCTGCTTCATCTCATACTTCGTGTTGGCTCTTAGTGGCAGCTTGTTCTTCTTCCATTGCACAGGCACTCCAGGTTTCGACAGCTCACAGCAAAGGATGGCTGTATGGTCCTCCTCAGCCTCCACACTCTGCAATTCTTTTTTGAAAAATGGAGGAAGCTCTGAAAAAGATAAGGAGGGACAGGGAGGACATTTTTTTCGTAACAGAAACAATGTTTGATACCAGGTGAAAGCTAAAATCATTCAGAAATTATTTTTATGTTGTTGAAACTAGATATTTAAGTGGTGAGTGGCAGTCGGTACACTGGAAAACATGATTTTCAGTAAGGTAAGCTTACTTATTATCAGAGTAATTGAGCATAACTTTAGGTGGTTACAGTAAATATAATATGCACTATTCCAACCTTTCACTGACACAGTTGCAGTGGTCTCTGCACTTCCAGCTTGACATGTATAGCTGCCACTGTCCTCTGGTTTGAGCTCCTTGACGTGGAGCTGGAGGAGGCAGCCATCCTGCTTCATCTCATACTTCGTGTTGGCTCTTAGTGGCAGCTTGTTCTTCTTCCATTGCACAGGCACTCCAGGTTTCGACAGCTCACAGCAAAGGATGGCTGTATGGTCCTCCTCAGCCTCCACACTCTGCAATTCTTTTTTGAAAAATGGAGGAAGCTCTGAAAAAGATAAGGAGGGACAGGGAGGACATTTTTTTCGTAACAGAAACAATGTTTGATACCAGGTGAAAGCTAAAATCATTCAGAAATTATTTTTATGTTGTTGAAACTAGATATTTAAGTGGTGAGTGGCAGTCGGTACACTGGAAAACATGATTTTCAGTAAGGTAAGCTTACTTATTATCAGAGTAATTGAGCATAACTTTAGGTGGTTACAGTAAATATAATATGCACTATTCCAACCTTTCACTGACACAGTTGCAGTGGTCTCTGCACTTCCAGCTTGACATGTATAGCTGCCACTGTCCTCAGGTTTGAGCTCCTTGATGTGGAGCTGGAGTAGGCAGCCATCCTGCTTCATCTCATACTTTCTGTTGGCTCTCAGTAATGTTCTGTTCTTCTTCCACTGCACCAACACTCCAGGTTTAGACAGTTCACAGTACAGTGAGGCTGTACCTCCCTCTTCAGCCTCTACACTTTGTAAGTCTTTCTTGAAGAATGGAAGTAACTCTATGAAAAAGAGTTGGGACAGAATTATAATTTTTTAGAGTAAAACTCAGTGTAAGATGTCACCACTAAAAGACAAAATAAGAAAATGGATGGATGGATGGATGGATGGATGGATGGATGGATGGATGGATGGTTGGATGGATGGAAGATTGAATTGGTGTTGCAATACAAGATAACTCAATCTGTGCCAGAAACTCAATCAAAGGAACTCTTGAAAGTTAGCTGGTGATAGTTTCTAAAGTTAACTTCATGCAGTACCGACACTATGAGCTGTACTGTAGTCACATTTACCATGCATATATTCCACGCACCTTTTACTGACACAGTTGCAGTAGTCTCTGCACTTCCTGCTTGGCATGAGTAGCTGCCACTATCCTCAAGTTTTAGCTCCTTGATGTGGAGCTGGAAGAGGCAGCCATCCTGCTTCATCTCATACTTTCTACTGGCTTTCAGTGGCAGCTTGTTCTTCTTCCATTGCACTGGCACTCCAAGTTTAGACAGCTCACAATACAGCGAGGCTGTATCTCCCTCCTCAGCCTTCAAACTCTGCAACTCCTCCTGGAAGAATGGAGGAAGCTCTGGGAAAGTGGGGGGGGGNGGGAGATACTTAGTGTGACTATATTTATAGTGCAATTTTACAAATCTGGCCACTTTTAAGGAAGCTGGAATTAAATCCCAACATTAACAATGATAAGAATATGCCAAGATCTCTACATCCTGTTCACTTGTGTCTATAAGAATGTCTATCATCAATGCATCATCTTAAAGGAACATTCCTGTATTTATTATTTACCTGTTACAGTAAGTTTGGCACTACTCTGCTCATCTCCTGTATCACAGGAGTATATGCCAGTATCCAAGGGGTGTGTATCATGGATGAGCAGTAGGTTGACTTTTCCCTCCTTATGCATTTCATATTTGGCACCATTCAGGAGGGGCATGTGGTTGCGTCTCCACATAACCGGGGTGATGAAGTCAGAGGTGGTGCAGGACAAAGTGGCTGTCTCTCCTTCCATGACAACAACGTCTCTCGGCTTCTCGTCAAATAAAACTAGAATTTGCAGTCACGTAAAACTTTAGAATGTGAATTGATGCTAGCAGAAAATAAAGCAACGGAAATGCATGTCTTTATAATATATCAGGGGTGTATTTAAGCTAGGTATCTTGGCCAGTGGATGTCATATGATACAAACAGAGTTGTCCAAATTTGGAGTTGTCCAAATGGAATATAATAGTGAAAGACTATATAACTTACAAACAAAAAATTCTGTCCTTGCATGTCTCCTCACCTTTGGGCTTAGGAACCACTAGCAGATTTGCAGAGGTCTTCTCTTCTCCAACCACAAATGCCACAGTCCCCGTCTCCTCAGGTGTTGTCATAGTGAGGACCAGTCGATGCTGGCGACCCTGGCATGTTATCTGGTTCATCTCATTCTTCTGCAGTTGGCTGGAACTAAGCCACCAGACACCCTCACTCACATCCGTATGGGTCAGCTCACACACAAACACTGCATCCTCACCCGCTGTCACCGTTACATCCTGTAGCTCCGTAATAATCCGCACACGCTCTGTGGAGAAAGAAGGAGCTAGATACAGCTGGATTTTTAGAAAAGGCAAAACTCATATAGTTACATCAAAGTACACGAGAACTCCCTGGTACTTCTATTCACTACATAGGGTTCAACATTCATTAGCCATACAATTCTGTAAATCTTGGATCATTATCTACTACAGTATCCACCTACCCCTCACAATCAGCTTAGCAGTGGTCTTCTTGCCCCTGGTGATACAGCTATATTCTCCAGCATCCTCCAAAGTTAACTTCTTGATCTCCAGTGTGTGTGTGGCACCTTTCTTCTTTATAATGCATCGTCCTCCATCTGCTATTGCTATGTTATCTTTCTTCCAAGTTACTGGGACATTAGCACTGGAGATTTCACAAGACAGCACCACTGGTTTCCCTTCCATCACCGCTTGGTTCTCCAGCTTCTTCTCAAAGAACACTGAAGGTGCCGCTGTGGAAGAATATTGTGTTGGTAATAATAAATTTTAATTTCAACCACAAATAATAATTACTGACACCAATAATTACTGGTGGTGTTAGTGACAGCTACACCATCTGTTTCTTGAAGAAACAATATGCATTCTAGTTAATCTGCATACTTGGGTGTTGGTGGTTGCTGAGTTGCACAATAATTCTAACAGGTGATGGTGTTGTGCAGCCCATGTTATTCTTTTTATATCTTGTAACTAGGCAAGCCAATTTAATGCTCATTCAGATTTAAACTGATAGTTTCTTGATGAGGAAAGATGAAATGACAAGAAGACCTCAATAAAAACAGCTGTACTGACAGAGACCATCAAACAGCACAGGTAATATGTGGCTGGATGGACACATGGAAAGATCCAGTGTTTAATGTCAGAAAAGGTAATAATAATAAGTTACAAGATCATGTCAAAGACCTTTGACGTTCACTTCAGCTGTTGTCTTCTGGTCTTCAAATATGCAGCTGTAAACTCCTACATCCTCTGGCAGGACGTTTTTGATTAGCATCTCAGCTATCTTCCCATTGAGTTTCATTTGATATCTCCCCCCATTATGGAGCTGGTCATCCCCCTTCCACCACTGCACAGACACCCCGGCCTTGGACAGTTCACAGCGAAGGACCACATTACCTCCTTCTGGAGCCTCCTGATTTTTCAGACCCGTTTGAAAAGTGATGGGAATAGCTGTAGGTTTGAGGTAAAAAATGACAGTTCATGCTGCATTTTTTTCATATTAACTTGCATAATTTAGAATTTTTGTCACTGCATCACCTGTGCATCTTCATTGTCATCTAAATTTATCTCAATTTTTCTTAATTTCTAAAATGCTAACACATTTACTCACAAAGAATGAAAAAACACACAAATACTTGAGTCTTCCCTTACGTGTAACAGTGATGTTGGCTGTAGTCTTGATGTCGCTGTAGCTACAGCTGTACAGACCGCTATCATCCAGCTGGGTGTTTTTGATGACCAGCTCCATGACGCTGTCTTGCTTTTTTATCTGATATTTGATACTGTTCTTCAGCAGCTCGTCTCCTTTTCTCCATTCAACAGCAAGACCGGGCTTAGACAGCTCACAGCTCATCGTCAGGTTGTTCTCCTCCTCTACTTGCATATTCTTTAGCTTCACTTTGAATGTGATGGGGGGAGCTGCAAGGAAAAGGACCATTTAACGTGAGGAGACTGATTTTTTTCAAGATTCAGAGAATGGATATCCCTGTCATATTAAAAGGGTTTCATTCTAAATGTGAAAAGAAATTGCTGAATTTTGAGGCATTCTGTGGGCTATCGCCTCAGTTCACATATTTAACAGAATGACTAAACTGAAACTTATCTAACCCTAGAATAAACAGAAAGCATAAGGAAAGAATACATTAATCTAGAAATAATGTAGAAAACCCAACAAACACAAAAACATTCCCGTGCTTCCATCATGTCTTCAGTATGGGATGGGATCTCTATTGTACCTTTGACGGTGAGCTCAGCAGTTGAGTGGCTGTCTGCAGTCTTGCAGGTGTATTTGCCAGCGTCGCTCTCCTCCACATTGTTGATGATGAGTTTAGTGAGACGTCCCTCCTGTTTCATCTCGTATTTGTCTCCAGGTTTAAGGATCACTCTGCCTCTCCGCCAGTTCACTGGAGCTCCAGGCTTGGAGAGCTGACAGCTAAAAACTCCATGATCCCCCTCCTTCACCACCATATCCTCCACCTCTTGCTTAAATATTATTGGGAGTGCTGGGAAAATGAAAATCAACCCCAATTAAAATCTGAAATAGATCACTCTCAGCGTTGTTCATTCATTGTTTTTGCCCCTTGTTTTTTTTTTGTTTGTTTGTTTTTTACNACTCTCAGCGTTGTTCATTCATTGTTTTTGCCCCTTGTTTTTTTTTTGTTTGTTTGTTTTTTACAGTATACGAACACTTCATTCAAATGGCTGAATTCGCAATGAAATTGCCCGAAATGTGTAACACTTAAGCATGAATAATACAGATGCTGCTGTCACGTACCTCTTACTTTGATGTCAGCTGAAGTCATGACAGTGCCAACAAAACAATTGTATTTCCCAGTATCCTGGAGAGCTAAATTTCTAATCATCATTTCAACCACCCTGCCTTCTTGCATCATCTGATATTTTTCTCCATCCTTCAGAGGTTTAGTGTCTTTACTCCACTCTACTGGGATCCCTGGTTTAGAAAGCTCACAGCGCAGCGTGATGCTGTCCTCTTCCACAGCTTCCTGGTTCTTCAGCTTCTGCTTGAAACTCACTGGGATTGCTAAAGGATGATAAGCAAGAGATATCATAAAATCATTAATAAAATGTGTAAATTAAAATGATTATTTGGGTTAAATACAATATATTTTCATGATGATGATAACTACTATTGCTGTGGGAGTTTTAATGTAACAACTGTTTTAAATTAGCTTAATTTGTTTTCATTTGTTTTCATTGTTACACTATTTGGGGTTCTACATTTTAAATAAGCATTTTTTTAAGATTACTATTTAATGATATTGTTAAGATTATAGGAGAATTAAAGCATAAATTCCCATGAGAACATAATTTGTGAAACTTGGGCTGATCTCTAAAATATTAGCTTAAATGTATTTTATATTTTCATGTTTTCTGCATCTTTAGACTATACTTAGTGTGGCTTTACAGGCACATTTTTAAAAGTAATTGCAAAATCCCAATTTTTTTTTTTTTTTTTTTTACTTGTCAGGAAAATTTTGCAGTGTAGTATTGACCTTGAATTTTTAAAGTAGGTCATATTCTAAACACTGTGTGGTAAATGCTGAAAAAATACATCTTCCACAAGTAACCAATGAGTTAACACAATCTACATTATGTCAAAGAACCCTTGAGTCACTGTCTGCAACATATTGTCTGACTTTAACAATGACTATATGAATTCAAAGTAGTTTACCAATCTTGAGGAGTTCCACCTCCATCAATTAGCAAAACAGGTCACTATGGTAAGATGCTCTAATTGTCAAAACATCCAATACTGCACAGTGCTGAGACTAAAACTGCTGCAGTCCTTCTTAAAAGTGCCTCTCACCAGTTATGATGATGGTTGCAGTACTTTTCAAGTCATCAAAAACACAGCTATAGACGCCACTGTCCTCAGGTTGACTTTTCCTGATTAAGAGCTCCACAGTGGAGCCATTCTGCTTCATCTGGTATTTCTCTCCACTGGTCAATACCCCGTCTCCCTTCTTCCACTGCACTGGGATCCCAGGTTTAGAGAACTCACAGCAGAGGGTCATTGCGTTGCCTTCCTCCACATGAATATTCTTCAGATCTTGGAGGACTGTGACGGGCCGTTCTAGAGAGCACCATAAGAGCATTTGCAAAATATCCAGCTATATTTAGTGTGTTTATTTACTGTGGATTCCTGAGTTTTTAGTACTGTTAAAAGCTCTAACAACTTGCTGTTAGAGCAACAACATGCAGTTTAATATACTGTAACAGTACAGTATATAAAGTGCTCACCATTCACCATAACATTAACTGTTGCCTTCTCTTCTCCACATATACAGGCATACTCTCCAGCATCATCCAAACTGACATTCACAATCTTCATCTCCACCTGCAGGTCTTTCATTCTCATCTGATACTTGTCTCCATTCTTCAGCACCGCTTCTCCCCTCCTCCACTCCACTGAAGTGGCAGGTTTGTTGAGCTCACAGTGCAGAACCACACTTTTACCTTCTGTCACCTCGTGGTTGATCAGCGGCACTTTGAATCTAGGGGGTGAAGCTGTGGACAAACAAGAAGCACAGGACAAAAACTATAATGTTTGATAGGAAAAAAATTGAGAAATTCTATCCACAGAATTAATAAACTAGCCAAATGAGAATTGTTTTATGGACCAAATGAAAATAAAAATTAAAACCAAGACAAAATAAATGATCCAATCTATCTTTTATGCTAAACAACTGAAGAGGAAACACTGTACAGCACAGACAAGATAATCATCTACAGATAAACCTTGTTCATTGAATTTGATGAAAACAACTACAGAATACAGTATCTCTTCAAACATTCTTCAGTTCTGCATGAAAGCGAAATATTGCATAGGAATTAAACATGATGTAGGCCATATGGCAGCTGTGCTTACTAAAGAAACTGATTATTCATAATCAGTTTGATCTAAGTATAAGTTCTCAGCAAAATACTTCATAATCCATTGTAGTGTCACTGAAATGTAATATCACATATATGAAAAACATTAAAGCTAATACTAATGCTATAGTTTAGTGAGAGAAAACCTGCTTCAGGTTTGCAAGAATTTGCCTAAACATCCCACAATATTTGGTCTGTCTTCTCACGCAGCACTTGAGAAGTAATGTACAGTACATGACATTTAGTAATAAGCATTTAAAATTGGATAACTAGATATGGAACAGTAATCTCTTCAGTAAAGTTTACTACACATGAAATTCACATTCTGTGAAATGCTACTGGGTCTATTTAGTTTTTGTTTTTTCTTTTTTGGAGCTGACTTCTTTCACTTCTGTGCTTAGGTGATTATGTTCAATACATTGACAAAATTCACAAAAATCCATGATTTGTATGCCATTCATTCATATGAAATGTATGTGTCAAATTTCTGAATCAAACATTTCTGACTGACTTTCTGATGAAAATTTGCCTTACTTTGGATGATGAGCTCAGCAGTTGATTGGCTGTCTTTAGTTCTGCATGTGTATTTGCCACAATCGCTCTCCTCTACATTGTTAATAATCAGTTTAGCATGGCATCCCTCCTGATTCATCTCATATTTCTTTCCAGGCTTGAGGATGGCTCTGCCTTTGCTCCACTCCACTGGAGCTCCAGGCTTGGAAAGCTCACAGCAGAAAACCCCACTGTCCCCTTCCTTTACCATCAGACACTGGAGCTCTTGTTTGAATGTCACAGGAAGTGCTGTTGAGGGCATACAGGAAATTCCTTTATTTATTCTGCAATTTCATTGATCATTATCTTAGATGTAGTTTGATGCAGTTTAGTTTAATTTAATTTAATGCAGATATGACCAGCATGGATAAAATTGTGATCACAGAGTAATAGTGTCTCCATTAAACTCTGCACTTTTCAAGCTTACGTTTCACTTTGACTTCAGCAGAGGTCTTCTGTTGTCCTGTGATGCAGCTGTATCTCCCACCATCTTCTAGCTGGACGTTGAGAATGGTCATCTCAGCTATCTTTCCTTCTAGCTTCATCTTATACTTTCCTGGAGGTAACTCCTCATGCAGGACCTCACCATCTCTCTGCCACTGCACTAGGGCTCCCTTCTTTGACAGCTCACAGCGTAATGTCAGGCTGCACCCTTCTTTGGCCTCCTGGCTCCTGAGGCTGACTTTGAAGGTGGCAGGAATTGCTGGTAAACCAAATGCAGATACTGTTTACACATGCAAAGCAGAACACAGGCAAAAAGGCTGACAAGCAAATGAAAGCAGTGTGAAGACATTACGACCAGAGCCATCTCAAACACTTGGGGACATAGCTATAGTATGTGTTTCCACACAGCTTAAGAATGAGAAAACTTTACAAAGCATAATGTGGTATAAGATGCACACTTTATGCACACCAATAAAAAAGATCAGTTAACAGAGAACAGAGAAACAAGTTGCTGTTTGTGGACATCAAAAAAGAAACTGTACACTGAACATACATATCACTTTGACTGTGGCCTTTGTCCTGTGTTCTCTACAAATACAGATGTAGACTCCGCTGTCCTCCGGGACAGCGTCTCTGATGATCAGCTCCAACTGTGACTCCCTCTGTTTAATCAAATACTTGTCTCCATGCTCCAGCACATGTCCTCCGAGCCTCCACTCCACTGGAACACCAGGTCTAGAAATCTCACAATTGAGCGTGATGTTTTGACCTTCCTGGATTTGAAGGTTCCTCAGCTTTTGTTTGAAGATAATGGGAAGAGCTGAAAGGCATTGTTTAAGTGAAGTGATGAGAATTAATTAAATAATTGACATCCTTCAAATTAAGACTTCAATGGAGAGCTTGTAGCCTATTTGTTGTATATTATTGTCCTTTTATACTTTTAAATGACTGTGTTCACCAGCCTACATACAAATTAAAATTAGCAGTTCGATCACATTTCTAATCTGTTTAGGATAATGCCACCCTGCCTCTATTAAATAAACAAAATTTATAAAAAATAAAAAAATCAAATATTAAATAAAAACCACCTACCATTCACACTCAGAGTTGCAGTTGTCTCAATGTTTCCACAAATGCACGTGTAGATGTCACTGTCCTCCAGAGTCACATCAAAGATTTTCAATTCAACCAGCACGTCTCTCTGTCGCATCTGGTATTTCTCTCCATTCCTGATGAGTTCATTCCCCTTCCTCCTCCATTCTACAGTGTGACCAGATTTAGACAGCTCACAGCGTAAAATCGCAGTGCTCCCCTCCTCAAACAGCGCATTCCTCAGCTTCTGCTTGAAGGTGACTGGGAGACCTGAGGAATTGCGGGAGAAAATAGATTGTGATAAAGTGATGCTGATGCCACAGAACTGGAATTTGTCTTTTTTTTTTTTTTTCCTATTCTACTCTAAATAGTATATTTTGTAAACTTGGAATTATCTCACTTTATTTGTCAACACAGTCTAATAAACCTACTGAATAAGTGCCTCTTAAGATACATTTCTCAAATAAAATCCCCATTTCCATTTAATGCAATGGATTCTGAAAACTTTAAAAGATAAAATATCTCGGAAACAGAACTTTCTACTCCTAAACCTTTTCTGATAAAAAGCAAATGTTTGCTGCCTAAAAACCATATTTTCATACCACAAACTATCTATGTCCTACCAATTATTGTGACAGTGGCGGATGTCATCTGATCGGCACACATGCAGCTGTAGATGCCACTGTCCTCGGGCACAGGCTTCCATATAAGAAGCTCCATAGTGGTCTCTCTTTTCTTTATCTGGTACTTAACACTGTTCTTCAACAGCTCATCTCCTTTCTTCCATTCTACCGGTATTCCAGTTTTAGACAGCTCACAGCGCAGTAGAACGTTGCTGCCCTCTTCTGCTTTCATGTTCTTCAGCGGCTGTGTGAATGTAATAGGTATGGCTGTAGAGTAAGAAGCAACAATTTTTTATTGATTTGATATTTCCAGATACTGCATATGCAAATGATTTCATAGTATTTATTATGTCATATATGTATGTACTCAGTCACAGAAAAATGCTTGACTTTCAAATATAATTCTGTGTTGGTATGATTCGATGAGACTTATGCCCCACCAAATTGGGATTGAAGGTAATTATAAAGCAAATTTTTAAAAAAAAATATTACTTCCAAATACTATTCAATCATAAATGTTGGTAAAATAGGCAAGGTAAATGTACATGATGGTAATTTAATGGATATGAAAAGTGAAGAATTGTTGTGGCTTTTACCGTGTACTTTGAGGATTGCTGAAGTGCGGTGGTCTCGACACAGGCAGGAATATTCTCCTGAGTCTCCAGGCTTCAAGGCTTTTATTGTTAAAGAATTGATTGTCTTCCTCTGCTTCATCACATACTTCTCTCCAGACCTGAGGCTCTCCAGACCTTTCTTCCAATGGAACAGGACCCCAGGCAGAGAATACTCACAGGTCAGGGTTACAGTCTCACCCTCTTTGGCCTCCACAGCCTTCAGAGGCTGGGTGAACTCTGCTGGGATGGCTGTAAAAAATGATAACCAGAGCAAACCATTACTCAAAAACAAAAGGATACCCATTTGGGGTTTCACCAATAACAAGCAAGCAAGTCAAAGGTATTGACAGCTACCTGTCCTGATGAATATAATTTGTTACAACTCAGTAATAAGCACTAAGAGTGTTCTAATAACAGATCTCTAAAATCCTATTTGTACCTTTAACTTTTACAGTGGCCATAGTGCTAACAGATCCAGCACTGCACTCGTACACCCCAGCATCACTGTCACAGACCTCCCGAATGGTCAGACGAGCCTCACAGCCAGAACGAGTGGTAAAGTACCTTGAGGAGTGCCACATCAAGCAGCCATCTTTGTACCACAAGATGTGACAAGGCTTGGATGTAACACAGGACAAAACCAAACCACCTCCTTCAATGGCCTCACAGTCCTCTAGTGCTTTAATAATGGTAGGACGCCTCTCTAGTAACAAAAATACACAAAGCCAAAATCAAAACCAAACCACAAAACAGAAAACTGCACAGCAAAAAAAAAAAAAAAAAAAANAAAAATCTCACAAAGTCTCACCTCTAACCAGCAGTGAGGCATAGGATCTTTTGTCCGCCGCTGCAAACGAGACAGTGCCAGTGTCCTTGCGAGCAAGCTGTCTAAATGTGAGGGTGTGGTAGCCTCCTGGAACCATCTGGATCTCATTGAGCTCATTAGTGTAGAGCAAAGTCTCATCCAAGTACCACTTGATACCAGTATAGTCACTGGGACAGATTCTACATCTGAATGTTACTGTGTCACCCTCCAGACACTCGACATCCTCAAGTTCATCAATGATCAATACCTTCTGCCCTGAAAGAAGATAGAAAAGTGAAAATCCCAATACTGTCCCTGCCTTATTACACATATACACATAGAATTACACTCATTTTTGGTTATATCAGGCCAGTGATTTTTCTCACCCTTTACAGTCAACAGTGCCCGGCTCTGCATGGTTCCTACATCACATATGTAAACATCCGAATCTGATTTCTCAAGACTGTTGATGGTCAGGGCCAGCACCACACCCTTCTGCTTCATGACATACTTCCTACCAGACCTCAGCTCCACCATGCCCTTCAGCCAGGTCAACTGCTTGGCTGGCTGCTGGGTCTCACACTCCAGAGTAACTTTACCCTTTTCCTCTGCTTGTGTGTCCCGTAATTCCCTCGCAAAAGTGTGCTGGAGTTCTGAAATGAAGTTCAGAAAAGAGAGTCAAGTTTCACACACCAGTCCACCATTAATACCACTGGTGGCACTGATTTGTGCAACACTTAACATCAAGACAAATATTCATTGTAGAGAGGCTTTTATTTTGAAAACCCCTCTCCCTCACCCCTGATCTCTAGCTTGGCTCGGCTGGCGATACCATCAGCCTCGCAGCAGTACTCCCCAGAGTCTCTGAGGGTAGTATTCTTGATTACTAGACGTGCCAGGTTCTTCTCCACACTGATCTCATACTTGGGGCTCTGCCTGATCAGATGGCCATTTTTCAGCCAACGGATGGTGGCTTCTGGTTTGGTGATCTCACAACTTAGCTCTGCATCCTCGCCGGGCACTGCTGTAACATTTAGCAAGGTCCTGAAGATGTGCAGAGGCTTCTCTAAGGGAGAGAAAATGCAACACGTTAACTTGATTCTCACCCACTCAGTGTGCAGATGATTTCAGCTTTGAGAGCCATCTATTATTCACCTTTAACAAAGAGCATTGTCCTACAGCTTAGGTCTTTAATGGTGAAGACTATGTCTCCAGCATCGGATAGTATAGCATCTCTGATGGTCATCTTGTACTTGCAGCCATTATTGAGAACCTGGATACGGCTGTTGGTGATCACCAACTGGCCATTGATGGCCCAGCATGGTTTATCATTAATGTCATGAGAGAGACGACACTCAAAAGTGCAGCTTTCACCCTCCAGGACAGAAGTTGTTTTCATACGCTGAACAATGGTGATATGCAAATCTGTAAATAAATATAATCAGCAAGTAAATTTATAAAATCGATCTTACAGTAGTTCCATGTTTCAAACTTAACTGTAGCCCTTTTGCATTCACTCTCAATGGTAATGAGTTCTGACACTGTGAGCACCATTTAATTCCATAATCTAGACAGTATGCCATCAAATTATCTCTATATTTCTAAATTATTTTCAAAATGCTAAATGTCAATTTTAAGAAAAATGATAACCTAAAATATTTATATATCTGACAACCCACCATGAACAGTAAGTTTAGCCTTGGTCTGACTGGTGCCCAGGTCACAAGTGTACTGTCCAGCATCATCCTTGCTCAGACAATTTACGATCAGTGTCCTGGACTTCCCAAGGTGAAGCAGCTCATGTTTGTCACTGGTTGTCAGGATGATACCATCCTTCCTCCATACAGGGGTCACTGTCTCTTTGGAGATTTCACATTGCAGGCAGACCTGCCCTTCCTCTTCTCCTACTGCATCTTCAAGACACCTCAAGAATACTGCTGGGCGCTCTGGAAAAAAGATGCAACATAATTTCAAAAATGGTGTTCATATTTCTCAGTAATGAGCAAATAAAACTGACCAAACATAAACCAAGATGTATAAATCACAAGATCTACTCCAAATTGTACATTTCAGAATTAACCTTCTTCATATTTCCTATTTCTTCATCACCCACCCCTGGGTCAACTTATTTCATAAGTGTTTCCATAGCTAACCTTCAACCTTTAAGGTGGTTGTCTCAGTAATAGGGCCTGCTTTAAAGGTCACTCTGCTCTCTTGTGGACGGAGTTTCTGAATTGTGAGACAATGCATAGTGCCCATGTGCTGGATCCTGTTGATGGCATTGGAATACAGACGGACGTTGTTGAGAAGCCACTCCACATTGGCCACCACATAGTTGAGTTCACATGAGAACGTAGCATTGCCATCCTCCTCGATTTCCACTGGTTCAAGTTGCTTCACTAACTTCAGCCTTCGCACTGCAATAAAAGTGGGTGTTTTTATTGTGTCAAAATCAGCTGATGACCATGTACAAATTAAAATGGTATGAAAATACTGAATATACAATTTCTATTTTGCATTTGTACAGTGTTGTAATTGCTAATATTTGACCTCACAGCACACCTACCTTCCACTTTAACATTTGCTGTGCTCTGTGAACCCCCAGCTATACAGCGGTACTGTCCTCCATCCATCCCTGTCAAGCCATGAATGGTCAGTTTTGCTCTGTTCCCTTCTCTCTTCATGCTGTACTTGTTTGAGGTCTTCAGAGCCGTACGACCTTTATACCACCGTATCACCCTGGGAGAGGGGACAAACTCACAGCTCAGTGTCACAGAGCTGTTTTCTTTTGCCTCCATGTCTTCCAAGTGGTGGACAACCTGAAGAGGTCGCTCTAGAGAGGACAGATTTAAAGTCAGCTTAGTGAAACAACCCTTAACAACATTATACTCAGTCAGTCTGGCCTGGTGAGGGTGTAGACAACCTTGATGCTCACAGTGTTGCCAACCGCTTCTTTTAAGCTATCAACAAGGAGCTTCAGGGACGGATATAACGTAGTGGAGGGTCATGTTATCCCATGAGATCCCACCCCCTCTACACAAACAGCCCAACCATCATGTAGGAGTACAAGGACATAATCCCTCACTGGCCTCCCACTCAGCACTGCTGTCACGTGTTGGAACACCTGTGAACCTAAAGGTACGGCTGCAACAAAACTGCGCTGGCCCACCACCACTCTCTAAAGCAGAGGGTGAATTCCACTTGAAAACTAATTCTCAATTGTTTAATGAGTTTCAGAGGTTAAAACATGAAGCAAAACTTGATTCTTTGACAACTTCTAAAGGCATTGCCCACTGTTCCCCTTTCATACACGAAGGATGTCTGTGGAACTCACCCTTTACAATAAGTACAGCAGTGGAACGGCTCTTGCCAGCGGTGAAGAGCACAGGACCGGACATGGAGCTGTCTGTGGACATGAGACGAAGGCTGTGGAGGGTGCCCTCCCTATACAAGTCCACCACGGCATTGTGCTCCAGCACCTCTCCCTTTAGGGCCCACTTGGGGGGCCTCCCTGACTTCAGACTGGTCTCCACCTGGAACAGTGCAGGCTGTGGCTCCATCACCTCCACTGAACTCATCCCCCGCACAATGCTGATGGCCTGCTCTGCATGGGCAGCCAGAACACACATTACTACTACTGACAAAACTTCCCATTCATAATATTAACTCAAAAAAGAACCACTGCTGCCACACATCAGAAGCAGATATAACAGACACATCGACAATTTCAATTTTGTGCCCTTTTTTCTTATTTTATTATCTTAATAATAATAATTTTCATAATACAGTAGGATTTTTATATGTGATTTCATCAATATGTTAGGTAGGTTTAAACATAACATAATGCTGATGGAATTACTATGACAGTAGTAGCATCTCACCCTCCACCAGAAGTTGACAAGATGTTTTGTCATCTCCTGCATCACAGGTGTAGGTGTCCTCGTCTGAGGAGCAGACGTCATCTATGGTCAGCTGCCTGTACACATCTTGGCTGATTATTTGGTACTTCTTACTTGGTATGAGCTCCCTTCGGTTCTTGTACCACCTGACCTGAGCATTAGGCCGTGATACCTGGCACTCCAGCAGACCACGATGGTGATACATGGCTATCTTGACTCTCAGAGGACGAATTATTTGGACGGGTAGCTCTGAAGAAGGTGAGGAAGAAGCTTTAATCCTTAAGGAGCTGTGTGGTGTTGGATTAGATTTCAGGTGTATCTAAAATTCATACTAACCAAGAGAACGATCCCTATATCCTTTGAAAGTCAGTATAAAAAGGTGGAATTTATTAATTGAATGACTTTTACAGTATGTAAATGCAGCCTACATGTTTTTAGAATATGGGCAGATGGTTATGGTAATGTGAGTAACAAAGTTTTGGCTCACCTTTTACTGTGAGAGTTGCATAGGATGAGACACGATCTGCAGTGAACCTGATCTCTCCAGCATGTTCCGGCCTGACTGACTTAAAGGACAGGGAGTGAGTTTTACCTGCAATCAATCAAAGCAGAATATATACATTTTATAATTACCTGAATCAAATATATTCTTTTTTCAACAATTTACATCTTGGAACTGTCCAAAACAACCACACAGTTCAATTGCAGACTACTGAGTATAATTTTAGTGCTTTGCTTTATTCATGAGCATCTTACACGCATGCTTCTTAGGAAAGATGACTGTGCTACGAACATAAATATGCCCCATCAATTCAAAGATCGAAGAAATTGATAATTCCAACAAAAATGAAATGAAATGGATTTTTGGAAAACCTGTGTGGATGGGTAATTACCCTGGTGTCTAATCTTGATGTTGTCCCCAGGTCGGATCCTGCAGTCGTCTCTATACCACCGACCATCCACATCTACCTGGTTGACCTCACAAAGGAAGTGCACAGGCTGACGCTCCATTGTGTCAACGTCCTTCAGCTCTGTCACTATGTGGATGTCCCTAGCTGACAGAGGATAACCACACTATGACAGTAAAATCAGCAAACAACCAAAGAGAACTGTGTGAATCAGCGATTTGATGCTCCTCTACAGTAAGGGCTGTAGAATTCCAGGCTGGTGTGGGTCTTTTGATTATCTGACACATATTTGATAAATAGTGGGATTTTAGGGCATAATTTTTTGGGTGTTGAGTGAATAAGTTAATTTTTTCAGTGACAATCATTAGGAATTGATAAATGTTGAGTGTTACTCTTCACTTATAAAGGTAAAATGACTATAGCTGTTCAAACCTATCAAATGTTATCATATATGTGTGTGTGAACTCCTCCAGCATAGCATAATGTGGACTTTTTTTTTTCTTTACTTAAGGCAAGACGTACTATTTTGCTTGGTTAGATGGTCTTGTACTCTGTGACCGCAACCTGTGTTTACCCTTTTCTCTGTTTTACACACCAAATGAACAAAACAACAATCAGTTAGAAAATAAAATAATATAATTTGTTTTCTTGTCATTAGAATTTTTCGGCATTGGTAAAAACAAAATTGGTTTCACTTTGACCTGGACTTGATTAAATCTTGTCTTGTGTTAATGCAGAAGGACCTACTGTGACCAAGTCAACAGCCCAGTATACTGTGCCACCTTACCTTTGACCGTGAGTCTGCCTGAAGTCTGAATGCCATTGGCCTCAAAAGAGAACAACCCTGCATCTCCCAAAGCCACCCTGGTCAATACGAGGGAATGTTTCTTCACATGCATACTGATGTGGCAGCTGGGCTTGGACTTGAGTTGTGTCCCATCCTTAGTCCATACACCCTCTATGTAGGCCAGGTTGAGGGTCACCTCAAAGGAGCAGCTCTCACTTTCAGTCACTTCCATATCCTCCAAGCCCTTGACCACTTGCAAACGGTTCTCTGGCAGACATGCACACACATGTTGGAGATTAAAAGCTTCTTACCTACAGTACATTTCAAGAATCACATGAAAATCCACAACCATGTACTGGAAGAGAACTTACTTGCAGCTGCTACAATTCCTGCAAGCTTATTGTCTGCCATGCCTCTTTTGCAACCAAGTTGCTCTTCTCTCAATGACTGGGATGCCTTGTCTGGTGTCTAACACAGTTATCTCCAGAGTGACCCTAGCAACGTAAAACATGAATTAAAATTTCTAAAATGTATCAATCAGTCGCTGTATCTAGTTAAAAAAAAAAGATAAATAATAAATATGTTGATTCTGATTCACACATGCTGGCATTCTACACAGCAGAATTCTTTTCTGGTAAGCATTTATGTAATTTAGATTAATTGTTTTATAATGTCTTCAGTGAATCAGCAATGTACAGTATGTATTGAATTTGTTAAGCACATCTAGTTTCATATGCAAGATGAATTCCTTTCAGACAAGAAAGACAGACATTCCAAAATAACATATTCCAAAATGGCTTTTAGATTGCTTTTGGCCAACCAAGATGGATGCACATGGTATCACTCTCATATGCTTGATTCCAGTTATGACATGCCAGACCTCCTCAGTAATGAAGAGCAGAGTAATCTCTGTCACTTCACTTATCTAAGCTCAGCACCACCAATATAGATTCACATAGCGATGCCAACACTATTAGGCTGTGTATGCACTGAATTGGGGAATTGGGGGGGAGGGGGGTTTAAAACCAATCAACAGGCCAAATGAGAACTTTCTTGAGAAATGAGAACTGGTTCCTTCCATGAACATCAGGGACTAGATTTTTTTTACTCTAAAGTACTCCAAGGGTAGGGGTGAGTCATCCTATCTAGTTACCATCTAATATGACAGCTTGTGCCAATATCACTGAAATAAAATATTTAATTTACAGTGAATTGAGAATTCTCAAAACTACTTATACACGCATACATCAATCAAGATATCTGAGTAAAAGTGTGCAAAATATGCTTTAAATAATCACCTATTAGCACAATGTTTATGTTACAATGATGTTCCATCAATTCTATCAACACACATAATCATGATTACGCATACTATCAAAATACCAAAATAATACAGGAACATACCAGGCTACCTGCAGTGATGTACCCACCTTAAACTTAGACAAGTGTTTTCAAGGGGGGATATCTCCTTACATGCTCTCTGTTAGATCACAAATGCCAAAACACTTTCACCTGTAAAAAGATCCAACATTGCATGAGATCCCTCCAGGTGTTTTCTTGCTCCTCCCAAATCCTTTAAAATTAAAAAAGAAAAGTCTTTCGAAAAAAGAGCATGGTCAGTTTATCAGGTTGTGTCCCAGTCCCCAAAGCAGTACATCATGCTTTCTTTTTTTCCTGCTTTGATGAAGCTTAGCGCAGAACAGCTGACATATCTCTCCCCACATGCTAACCTTCCAAAATAGCCTTCTGTCAGTATGACAGCAAAGATAGCCTTGGCTTTAATGGTGTGAGGCAACTCATGTCCAGCATCAATGGAACTATCTCAAATAAACAAAATGTGTCTGATTGTTTTCTGGTGTGTGTGTGTGTGTGTGTGTGTGTGTGTGTGTGTGTGTGTGTGTGTGTGTGTGTGTGTGAATGAGTGAGGCATAAAATTAGTGCAAAAGCTGATTAAAGTGTTTCAGTCGATGGAAGTTTAGTTTATTCCAAATGACCTTCAGTAGCAGTGCAGAAGGTTTAAGGTATGTTGGTGAATGATTGTTATAATTTGTGTTATCTACACCTAAATGTGATATTTATTACAACTTTTTCCACACTATGGCAATGGCAACATTTTACAATGTTATCCCACTGAGACCAAAGACATCTTTGACCAAAATGACTGATCCAAGACAACAGAAGCACCTTCTACGCAATACATGACTGACATGGTTTAATCACATGCTCTTTATAATAGTGACCCACATCTGTGAGTCTTCTAAGCATTAGGTTGGAGAGAGATCAAAGTCCATGCACCTCCATGGGGAGTTTTTATAATAGCCAAAGTTTAAAGGTCACAAAAGATTAAGAGATATTAAGGTATCATTTCACTGGGTCGTCACTAGCAAGACCACACATTAAAGCACATACATAGCATCCCGTCCCTACACGTACAGCGTATTCACACAAGGAGACACATATTGTCTCTTTAAAGTCAGCTGATCTGCATTCCCTTGTAAAATCTTTTACAGATATAATGATCAGTGATAATGTGATTGACCGAGCTGTCAATAATAGCTGATCAAAGGGTAACAAATACAAAAACATACATAAATATTATCCTGTGCTTAACTCATTGGACACTGAACCCACATTCCTCTAGCTCCTCCTATTCTGAGATATATAGGAGTCTGACAATATATGGCATTTAATTTGGGGGTTCCCTCATTCAAATAGAAAGAAGACTCCCAAGAATTGTTTTGCCTTCTGTTTTGATAGACAGGTCCATGTGCCACTGAGTCCAGTGAAACTCTACCAACAGGATAATCTCTGTGCAGTCCTGCTGCTGCACAAAAAGCAACTTGTCGTCACTGAGAATGAAGTGACGGCCTACAATAGCAGAGAGCTTACTTTTCAGATGTCTGCTTGTACTTTTGTTACACAGTCTGTAATAGTTTTTCTTGAAAATGTGAAGTGGAAGGGTTAGACGGTCAAACAATATTTTGGATTCTAATTTCTAAATGGGATGCTCTAACTCTTGAGGTCTTAAGTAAATCAAGTAAATCCAAAATCCTGTCCTAGGATATTGAAGATGGTCAACAGATCAACTTGAGATCTTTAAATGTAGCATCCTGATCGTGCAAATAGGCTAAAAATAGACTAATGTTAAGGAACCGAGGCAATGTGAGTATGTGTTGAGCGAATTTAAAACTTGACAAAACAGCTGAACACTCCACCTAAGCCTCTGGATCCGTGTTTGGAAACACTCCCCCATGTCTCACGTTTCCTGTGGTCCAGACACTCTACCCCTGAACTTGAAGGAGAGGGATGAGGATGCTTTAACACATAAATACTATTACAACAATGACAGTGCCAAAAGTGTTCATTTGATTATGAGCCCTGATGACATTATCCAGAATAGGTGAACTAAAAACCAATTTGATCAAGGAGTTTTATATCAACAGTACCTTGAGCAAAGAAGATAGTGTCATGTCATGTGTCATACCCAGACATAGCCATATTGCAGAATAATATTAGATGCCCTTGACTGATGTAATCTGACAACTATAGGCAGCCATAGGAGTCATCTATCCAATACAACTGGGCCACTGTGTTTATTTCAGTTCATATTAAAACCTTTGTCCTGGTTTGCTTGTGTCTATAATGGGTCATGGATTCAGTTGGTCAACAGTAACCTTAAACATTAAACGTATGTGTATTGAGGTATGAGAATCACACCCCAAAGTGCAGCTAAACTGAACATAACGCAGAAATTTACATACATTAGACAAATCTTGTTTTGGAGTATGGGAGGTATATGTGGAGCCAGAGTAAGGCCATTTTTTTCCTGGTTCATGATGAACATTTGAAATTTTAGCTTTTTATTAACACTCAGGAAACACAGTAAGATGACATTTGCAAATGAAAAAATAAAAACAAACTAATAAAATTTCAGCCATATTTTTTTTTTATTTTAAAAGAGAATATCTTTCAATGGCCAATTCAAAGACAAGACTTAATACACATTTAAAATCATTCAGTTGTGGTTAAACATGACGGCAAAATTATTTTTTCCCTTTCTTCTTCTTCTTCGTGTCTTTGCTTTTTACTGGTGCCTCCTCTTCCTCCTTTCCAGTGGCAGCTTTAACCCGCTTCTTTCCCAGGGGGGTCTTTGCATACCAGCTCTAGTGAAGAAAAAAAGCCCGAATGCAACCATGAACGAATAAACTAAATCAAATCTGTTTTCAATGATAAAATCAATTAATGTTAAAACAGTCACATGAATGAAAATGCAATAAAAACACAAACATAACATATCAACTATACCTTAAGGACCTCTTCCTCTTCTTGAAATACAGGGTTGATCTTGGCTAATGGGACAACAAACTCAGCAGCAGTCAGGGGTCTCTTTGCTTGGTGCAGGATGCGACGCTTGGTAAGAATGCTCTGGATCACCTGGACCATGTGACCTGGGGTGTAGCCATCAGAAATCTTGGCCAGGGAGCTGAGGTCCAGGGCTTTGGTTACCTCACCTTCATGCTTTTTGATCAGTTCCTTCCACAAGACTAAAGGCAAACAGAGTCAAAGGTCATTTGGCAAACCTTTACAATAAAAAATGTCATAATATTTAAACTTTGTAAACTAAAGTTTGTTTTAAAATATATTTTTCTTACTGTATCTTGAGCCGTAGTCGGGTCTTGGGATGAGGATGATTTTGCTGTACATTTTACACAGTGACTTGATATCAGCACTTAATGGGTCCTTGGTTGCTCCTATTACTAGAATACAATCCTCCCCTTTGATTAACTTCAGGTACTTGGGGAAGTCTTTCTTCAGGCGTTTGGGATCTAACTGAGTACACATTTAAAATGTTTTCAATTATCCTGTAAAAATTATAATAATGTGAATAATGTATGTATTGCCTCTATTGCCTCTCAGCCTTTAGCACACTCAATAATACCTCTTTTTCTTCCTTGGGAACTTTCTTATAGAACATTTTCTCTGCTTCTCCAATCCATATTACTGAAGGCTGCATCAGTCTTGCAACCTGTATGAAATTGATCAATTTACTTTCTGGCCAAGCTTCAATATTAATAAGAGGCACTTAAGATTCCTGCCATGATCATATATCATACATACAGCTATACAGTATAACATTCAGAAACATGAAGGAATTAAATTTGTTTTTTTTGTTGTTTAAATCTGTTTATCCAAGTCTGTTTTGTCCTAGTCTAATGCAATCATTCATTCTGGATGTGGTACACATGGTGTAACCATAAAGCCTCTCATGAATATTCTTGAGGTTTTTTTTGTTCACAAGAATGTGTCCATATATACACTGACAACATACTCTCCTGCATACTGTTATAGGAAATTTCATTTGTTTTTATTCTGTATTTAACTAAAGGTGAGTCATAAAATCTCTAGTGAGTTTAAGCTTTATAATTAACAGTTGGATTAGATTCACAGTTTGATAAACTGTGATTGTATATTCTCTGTTTTTTTGTTACTTTTATTGTTGGTAATTTGTATAAGCATTTGTATCCGTAATAATACTGTATTGTAGGCTATGTATTTAGTTTCATTGTTTACCTTGGTTACTTACTGTATATACATATTTATTATTATTGGCTTGTGTATTTTAATATTGTATTATAATGCAGGTTATGTATTTTTGTAAAACCCATTTAGGGACAAGTGTTGCAAATAGCCTTGTAATGTGGCATTTGTTTATTCTGTGAATAATCTATGTTCCCTTATCAGTCCCTATTCAAATAAACATAGAAAGGTTTTTGGTCAAGATTAACACGCAGACGTATTAAAAACTTAAGTAAAACTGCTAGCATTACAAACTTAGAACATGCTAAATGGCAGTGAAACTGGATTCTTTTTGGCTGCTTACCTTAAAGACAATGTGAAGCATCATGTTGAGGCCGCTCTTGCCTGGGTACTTTCCTGCTATATTCAGTGGTGACAGATCAAACAGAGTGGCACCTGTCTCCTGGCAGACTGCATGAACCAGCATCCTCTTACCTACACCACCTGGCCCTGCCAGCAGGATGGCCTTTATCAGGGGAGCTTTCTCATGTAATACCTGGGAGCCTGCATGACACATATCTGTTAAGGAACAACAAACTGGCTTTGCAAAATGACAAAGAAAAAGTTCTCAGTGTATAGTGAATCTGGATTGAATTGCCAACCTACCTAATGGTAAAATCGCATACAGGGCCAAGACTTGCTGCACATCTGACAATGACGGCATTGGCTCAATATCATTTTGCCTCAGTGTGGTTCCAAGATAACTATAGTCACCTTGGAACAGGAGAAAACAATTAACCAGGAGTTAATTAAACAATGCCATGAAGCATTTTGGAAAACTGCAGGGGATTATTTTAATATATATCCTAATCAAAGAAATCATAAGAAAGTGGCCATGGTGATCAGTTTTGGTAATCACAGGGCAGCACATTACTGCTAAAATCAACTCCAAACCCACAGACTATGAAACAGTTTCATGTGTAGGAAATTCAAAATTGATTGCATTCAGATTAAAAGCTCACAATATGAGGATAAGAAATAAGAAACAGAGTTCTGTCAGATGGCACACCAGTCTGCACAAGCAGTATATAATGTCTTACCCTGGTAATCCTGCAGCCTAACATTATTAGCCTGTTTCAACAAGCCCTGTTCCACCAGCTCCTGACACAGAGACTCAAGAGTCCTAGTAAATGTATATATGAATATATGATGTAATTGTGTTGTTCAGCATTTGCATTTACCAAAATTATGATTATGGATTCCATACAACTCAATTCCTGTATTAAAAATGATATGCTTCCTAAATACATGCTTCTTGTGACCTCACCTGTCAGCTGTTAGATCTTTCTCCTTTTTTTTCCTCTTTGCACTCTTAGATGCTTTCTTTTTCTGCAAAGTAAACGCAGCTCAAGGTAATTCATGTAAATCCCCAGCATGTAAAAGATAAGCTATGAATTACTGATCTTCATCATTCACTTTTATACCTTAACACTTCCTTTGGCTTTACCACTCTTGTCTTTATCCACAAGTAGCTTCAAGTTAGTCAGCTCTTGTCTCATCTGCTCATCCACCTAAGACAGTCAGAATAAACCAGTGAGAGCAGCAACCTGGATATGCTATCTTAAGGAAATTAATTAATATTTTTTTCATTAAGCTAACAGGTGTGTTTTTCAGAATCTGTAACGTTGTAGAAATGCTTTAGTTTCTGTGGCTAGCATCACCTTGAATCGAATCTCTGCCTCAATCACTTTTCTCCTTTCCTCTTTGACCAGTTCAACATCGTGCTTCTGCATGAAGTTTGTGTCCTCACAGTGATTCTGCCAAACATCTGATGAGCACAAACATCCATTTCTTCTTGATATTGCAAATGGCACAATATACACTGAGTATGTACTTGCACAATGGCAACAGCATACACAGAAAAAAATTAAACCCTGGTGGTGTGGTGCATAACCATTCCCATTTTGCAGGTTCCCATCTAAACAACATATTATTAGACTGGCTTGAAAATGAATGTAAACTCAAATCCTTTTTAATATGTCATGATGTTAAGTGTTGACTTTTACTAATACAGCCCACTCTAAATAGACTGCAAATGGACGGTGAAAACAGGGGACCGAATGTGTGTCTCTAATGTGAATGTAAATGAAACCCCTTGCTGCTTTGACCTGATAATGTGACCTTTCCTAATTCAAACGTACCCACAAAAATTTTGTGTCCCACTTTCAAGTCAGACAGAAAGGCCGAAGGGAACAGCTTCAACCCTGCTTCCTCTTCCTGTGGTTCAGACAAAAGTTATATATATATATAAAATTATTGTTATTTCTAATATTATGATAAGCCCATTGCAGATTACAATTAAATACAATTTATTTAATAATAACAGTGTAAGCACTTACTTCCTGTTCATCCTTCCCCTTGTCCTTCTTTGCCTTCTTTTGTTCCTTCCCTTTTGGCATATTGTTGGACTCTTCCTCTTCCTTTGCAGCAATTTCTTCCACTAACTGCAAAAAATGTGTGTAACCCCAAGTTTGTTCTCTGAACAACTATGTATAACAGCAAGCACTGAACTAGACTTTTCCCTGAGAATATGTTGTACCTGCTGAGGGGTTTTTTCAGCAAAAATGATTGCTGAACCTCCATCCTCTTCATCTGGGTAGTCCGGAAAAGATCCTGTAACATCACTATTTTTAAAAAGCACACAAAAAAAGGGAAAAATATGTAACTATTTCACTGTTTACAATCAATGACCCCTCTTATCAACCCATGTATATCATCTTACCGGCACTCAATGAACCACTGTCGGATTTGGTCTTTCATCGTCTCACTCATGTCAGGCCCCTCCACATCCCGTAGCTGGTTTGTGACAGCCACTCTGGACCTCTGAAAGTCTTCCTCATGGGCCTCCTGTTTAATCCGAGTGAAAGTTTCACCAGTCTGGGCAGTGACTTCTGCAGGGCGGGGTACCTGGTATTTTGGATCCATGACCTGATGTAAGAATCACAAACATATTAAAATACTAAAGGCCTGTATTCCTTTGTTTGTTATAGGTTCTCCAAAGAAAAAAAAAAGTCAAAATTTGAGGGGGGAAAACATTACCGGAGAAAACTGCAAATGCTTATAGAACGTTAATGATATACTTGCTCCTTTAAAAATGTGAAGGTGAAAAAAATGCTAGTGTGCTAGACTAAAATTTTTCAAGACAAAGAAGAACATATCTGAATGTAAAACTATTATATATTGTTCACTTTGTTTTAATTTCAAATGCTGTTGGCTTTCTAAAAAGTCAGGAATCTTTTTTCACAATAAAAGACACAAAATGATAATGGCATTTACTCACCATTCCCAGAAAAATCAGCTCTTCATCACGAGCCAACTTTGTTTTCTTTCTCTCTGTGTAGCCCCTCCACATCTGCAAATTACATTTAACCACATTTTTCAACCTGAAAGATGACACAACCTAAAGTCTGAAAAAGGGAGAAGGATGCTGCATGCTGATAATAGACCACCTTCTGAATACAAATCACAGCTGATTCAACACCATCTTCTCCCTGGTCCTTTGCCTTGTACATCTTTTCCATATTCTTCTTCTCTTCATACCATTTTGCCCTAAGGCGTCCCTGACGGGCCCTCTCCACCACTTGGATGATCTTAATGGCCTCTTCTTGATTCAAGTCACGGGGTAAAACAAGCTGTGAATGAATGAATGAATGAATGAATGAAAACTATCATTTATTTGTTTCCCTGTTTAACTGCAGCTATTTTCAGCTCACGTTTGGGTTTTCTATAACCTCCACCATTTTGAAAATATTTGCCAGCATCATCTTTCGCTCTTGGAGTTCTTTGCTGCGTTCACTGATGAAAAAGCTAGGGATAGGGATTTGAAGTTCTGCCTAGAGCAAACACAAAAAAAACAACAGATATGTAAATATAATTTTACACTTAGTCCAATGTAGTCCACATTTGCTCTAGCCATTGAAACTCACCGGTGTAAGCTTCAGGTCATGGAGGACATCATCCATGTAGTGGTACTCGGAGAATTCTTTTTCCACCATTTCATTCTTGAGCTCTAACACCCTCCCTATTATACCATCCAGAATCACTCGAATCACACGCCTCTTCTGAGGGTGGACCACCTGGTTATAGGCCTTCTCCAGCTGTCTGAAGATTTGGATATAGCGCACATAAAGCATGGCCAGACGCTGGAAGAACACAACCCTGTCTTTTTCTGGGCGAAGGGGCTCATCAGGGAGCTCCTCAGTCAGCAGACAGCTCAGTTCCTCCTGAGCATCTGCCCATATCTTATTGTAAGTCCTAGAACAGTGGAAATACAGCAATCTGGTGAAGTGAGAACCGGGCTGGCCAATTACATCATGATTAAATGGGGGAGAAAGGAATCCCATCATACTGTAATACTGTTGTGCATGGGAGCTGCGGTTTCAGTTACTTTTTGTGTCTAATCATTGTCCCTCATTATCCCTCAAGGCCATGTGTTATTAATACAAAGAGTAGCAAAGATAAGAATGAATTTCATTCATAGCAACAAGTCATACAAATGACTAAATATTATACTTGCCATATTTTCATATTTTTTCAAACAGTGAAGAATGAGCTTTTTGTATTACTTTATTTTAATTGTTATATATATATAAAATCCCAATTTCCTTCATATTCATAACATATTCTTGGGTGGCTTCTTTAGCTATTAACTTCATTGCACGATAAGGTATCATGAGCTAAGTTGACAGCTAAATTCAAATTCCTACTTGAAATACCACTGTAAGCTAATGTGAATAATTTTATATTGTATACACAGCAAGACAAATTTCTTAACTTTCCGAGACGACGTTAGTGAGGAATTTGAGGGGCTAAAATTTGCTAAAAGTTTGACCACTAACCGTTGGTTATCAATGAAAGGAAACACTTTTTTAAATTTATTTTATCGTTTTTTGCAGCTGTAAGTTAACGTTACCTTTGCGACATGTCAGCACGCTGCAAACAGTGATAAAAATGGTTTCCAGTGTTTTATTTTTAGTAATAAAGTAAGCTGCGTTGAGAAAGTTGTCAACTAGCATTTATATAAGGGCTCGATCGTCTCCATGGTTACGATCATTGCGGAAGTAACCAATATTTACCGGAAACGAGGGTGAGTTTGTCTCACAAATTTTATTAAAGTAATAAATATTTGAATAATACCGAACATATTCACAAAATAGGCGTATACATAAAAACGTAATAAAATATATTATAGAATCCTTCCATAGAACATTAAACAATGGCTCCTTGCTGTCCATTAGCTTTGTGAATAAGGTACAGTATCTTCCCAAATACTTTAAGCACAATATAATGAAAAAAGAGAATGTCCCTTTTTGAGACTTAGTTCCAGTCTAGAATTCCAAAAATCATCCATTTTCAAAATCAATTGTTTTGGGGCAAGTTAGAGTTCACAATATTATCATTATTAACGGTTAATAAACTTTTTACAATATTATGAGAAGATAAAATATGTGAGCAACTTTAGAAAACATTCAACTCACTTGGATGTAAGGATTTTACCCCCACATTATCACTCTCACCATAATTTCTATGATTGACATACACACAATATGAAAACATGGAGAAAATAGCATATATTTCGTTTCATGGAATCATAATTTCTGAAATTGTTTTGCAATAAAATAGGACACTACATTTACATTTAATAGGACTTTGAATCACGTCTCCACATGCAAGTCCGATGTCATACCACGAGATGGCGTCCTTCCTTTAGATTCACAAACAATTTAAAGTGTGAATATGATTAGATAGTTTTGGTTTCGAGGCGTGGTGTGAGAAACATGCAAAGTTGAAATACAGTAGCTGCCAGATTAGACCTCGATCAACATTAAGAAAATGTTTGTACTCTCTATATATGATAATATATTAACTCATTTGCTGAAATTCTATTATCATTAAACTCATAAGTCTTTGGGGGTGGTGGTGGTGGTGGTGGTGGTGGTGGGGTGGCAGTCTAGTAAGTTTTTAATCTGCTTTCCAAATATTTTGAAGGGCCACTTTAAATTTCAAATCTGAAAAGCCTGGATCAGCAATATTACTTTTCTATTAGGCTCGAAAACAGGCTAAGGGCTGCTGCATTCTCTGCACCGCTTAGGCGGTCACAAGACTTACGTGAAGTAAAACATAGACCCGTCAAATAGCTGACAGGTCAGCTTTAAGCTTACAGGCCACACACCCTGCTGTCTGCATCCAACCCCCGGCACCTTGCTTAATAACCTACTTCGGAAACAGTTTTTGCGCGCTGTTGCGTTACCAAGCTTAGTCGTTTATTTTAGCCTTTTTTTTTTTTCTATTGGAAGATTTAATTGAACTCTTCTTTAAAGGTTGATATATAGTATCTTCTTTCTGTAAAAGAAGTTATTTTGCAGTTGAATTGTTATATCATAACTAACATCTGGTGATGTTTGGGTGCGTAAAGGAGGAGCGCACGCCAACGTGAGCGAATGTCTCTTGAGGAAACTGAACCAAAGATGCCAACATTGCTTTACCACCCACTCGAAATCGATTGTATTACCTTCAAGAAGATGGCTCCTCGTATAAATAGAGACGCATTATTTCTAGAAAGACGGTGGTGAGCACAATCTGCTGGCTGTTCTCTCTCTCCTATCGGAACTACAGACAACGCCTGGAAGAATTTGCTGAGGAAAACTGTGTCCACTCAACAGGACATAAGCATCTTAAACTAGTAAGTCTAAAGTGTAATTTGATAGTTTTTCCTTGAACTAGTTAGAAAATAATACATTGTTATTTCTGTTTTAAAAAATGCCATCAGAATATGTACATTTATTAATGCCACTTTTAATGGCTAAACTCACATAAATATGGGATATCTTTACTGAATAATTTTGTCAAATGTGAAGAATCTTTAATGGTACAAAGTGCTGATACATCTATGGAGGTTATGTATTATTTCAAGTGTACAATTATCTTTTTCTTTATTATTTATAGAATTTAATAAGTTATTGGTTTTTGTCTCAAAATTAGGACTTATAAAATATATACACAATGTGTAACAGAACTTATTTGCTTATATTGTCAGACAGTGAAGTCATGCAGGTGGAGAGGAAATGGCATTTACTATTGACTATCTTCCTTCTGCTCATCACTTCGGGCCAGTACATGGACAGCAAGGAAGTCAAGCAGAGGGAGAGAAGGACCCTGTTGGATCTAATCTTACAGGTTATCAGTGACAGCCAGCAAGGGGACAAAACCCTATCCAGGCGCTGCAACAGTGGACTTTTCACTGCAGCCCAAGACATGAAGTTCTCCTCCCATGAAAAGCCCTTCTATGTTCCTAGGCTGGATAACAGTAGACTCATAGGTAAGCTGATAAGATTTATTTTTAGGTCCTGATGATGAAAGCATAATCCTCATTTTATCGTGGGAGACAGCTGTCATTTGTCTAGTGTGTGCAGAACACCCATTTTAAGAGCACAACCTAACGGCAGAATAGAATTGAATGTTGTATGTTACGTCAAAAAAAATAACGTAAAAGGGAAAATCTGGATTGAATTAGTAAATGGTATTTGACAATAATGTGATTAAATTATATGACACAAGGTCTGGAGGCTCTTTCTGTCCTCTCCTGTCAACTCAATTTCAAGTAAGTATGTTATCTTTATAATGCGGACACATTTTATGTGGTAGAACAGAGAGAGATTATACTTGGTGGTCTCATGCTTGAGATGTACCCATTTTTCCGGTTGTCCACTTTTCACGGTTGGTTGTGGAAAAATCTCTTCCTCATTCAAACAGTGATTGACACCGATGCAGAGAGAAGTATACATGTATTGTAGAGTTCATGTAGGAGGAGCATCAGCATGCCAAACCTGTGAATGATTCATTCAGTATGATTCATTGTTAAATCTTAAACGTGAATGATGAAACACACACACACACACACACACACAAACAAACACACACTATGACGTCCCTGAAAGCACCTCCAATAGCAAGCATCCCTGCAAGAACAATCGCACAGACCAGATAAATGAGGTATGCTGTGCTGTGTTCATATCATTTCAGCTCTACATCACAGTCGCTGTTAATCAACCACACATTTTAACTGTATCAAATGGAAAAGAAACTGCACTGAGCTACCAGTTATTTAGGTTTATCCGTACAATTCCAAATGCAAAACAGTAGACCTGGATACATCCTTGCTTTTGTGAAGGTTATAATGTGCAGTTTATATGTTGTCGGAAATGAGCTGATTGAGCTCTACAATATTTTCTGTCGCAGTAGTTAGTTGAATTAGACAGTTTTATATTGAGAGGTGTTTTATGATGGGAAGGGAATATTAAAAGCACCTTACAGGTTATCAGTGACAGCCAGCAATAGGACAAAACCCTTTCCAGGCACTGCAGTTGAATCCCATGCAACTGCAACAGAAAAAATGGGGGGAAAAGTTGAATCCACAATTCTCCAACATATTGGTGTCACAAAAACTGATTCATTACAACTATGCTGTTTGAATTAGACTGCATCAAGTGATAACTCGTTTTATAAATATCTCCCTTATGTTAAGCATTCATTGGTCTGAGATACAAAATATTACATAACTAATTTCACATTGTACTATATTCTCACTCATATTAAGCTTTTCTGATAAATGGTAGTTGATGTGCATCTGAAGTCTCTGACAAGTCAGAATGCACTTGTGTTACTGGGCTCTTACTCCTTACATAATGTAATATTTCCAATCTGGAATTTAGCCATTTGAGCAAGTCCATAATACATCTCTACAGTTATCTGAAGAGCCAAGACACAAATTGCCTTTAAGGTGTTTATTAAAGCCGACTGTGATAAAGACAAGGTATCCAGGACAAAGCTTTGATGTAACTGTTTTTACTGCTGTACAAATAAAGTTAAATTAGAGTACAGCGGGTGTAAAGATGTAGCACCAGTTGGAATTCATGCATGCTGTTGTTTATTTGTTCAGACTCTCTCTCTCTATGATCACTATCAATTAGACCCTGTTTTGGAGATGTTACACAGACACTGTACAGCTCAAAGTCTTGGCTCCAGCTTATGCAATTGGAAAAGTTCCTCTCTCAGACTACTGACTGGGTGGAATTTATCTTCTGAGGATACTATTAACCAGTGGTGCATGTGACATAGCCAAAGATCTGTAGTCATGCAAGAATACAGATTTCTGAACACAATAAAAAGGAAAGAGAAACTCTGCAAACCCACTTTTGTGGTCAGTGGTTGTCCCTGCAGATACTTTCATACCAATGGCTGTACAGTCTTAATATGAGCATCACAGTGTTAGAGAGGAGATCTCATCTTTTCTTCCTCATGACTGTCTTTATCTCTGTTTCTCTTGTATTCTTGTCTTTTACGCTACATGTTGACATACCTTTATTGCCCAGGAAATTTGCAGGTTGTCAGTTGTTAAAGCACACTGACTGAGCAATCCTGGCTAATAACACAATCGCCAAGTTCACACATCACGTCTGATATTTAGCCATGTTAGCTTTTCTGTATCCCTTCTTTTATTGCAGTAAAGCATATAGGCCTGCGTATCAGCATGAATAAGAGTGTTTTGTTTTGACTAGTAGCGTTTTTCTGGGCTTCAGAAGTATTTCAAAATGTCAAAATGGCTATATTTCATCTTTCTTGTGCAGCACTGTTGCTAGTTCCAGAGACTAATTTAATGTTAGCCTAGTGCCTGCGTTCATGGGGTTATTCGTTTGGCTCTGATGAGCATTACAACTTGCATACAATAATCTCTTTAGCCTGTTAGCATGTCCAGTGTAGCATGAGACACGTGCTGTCTGTCTGGAAAATTAAGAGAAGAAAAAAGGACCACTGATGACATTACCTAGACCTCAGGAAGTGACCCAATATTAATGAAAGATCTAACGTCAGGTCATCATAGAGAATAATGTACAGGTTTAGACTTGTGCACATTCTGCACTGTTGTGGAACAAGAATGAGCATCATGAATTTTAGTTTGTACAATGCCCACCAAATTATAAAATATCAGCAAAATATCAGGCAAAATATGTTATTTGATGTAGAATGCTTTAGACAAAAACTATGCTTGTGTAAGATGCAAGAAGTGCAGTAAAAAGTGTTGAGCTATTTTTCTACCCTAAATTCTTCTGTACTGTAACATATTGTGCACATCCCAGTATGTCTTGGTTGGACTGGCATAACAAGGCAAGAACAATTGTAGAAAACATTGAGTTAATGCTCCCAAAAACTTTATTTAGCACTACATAGGTAGCATTGAGTCAGTGTGTGGACACATTTTCAAGAATTGTTTCTATCCTAAAGTGGAGATGTTTGAACATTCCAGCATCACTGTGCATGACAGATGCAGGGAAGGATAACTTTGACGACAATCGTGACTCACTTTGATTACAGTGTCACTTTTCAATTTCTGTCAACTGACAAGCTAATAGTCATTTTCTTTTCCAGAGATTGTTCCTAGAGATGTAAACATGAAAGGCAAATTCATTCAGCATTTCACAGGTAAGCAAATTGCCATTAAAGACAACATCATGACTGCAAAATTTTAGGTTCAGCTGAATTATAGTCCTTCCAGATGTTGTAAAACTATTTTATCCCATTGAGAAGAAAATAATTTTCTCTTTGATAAGCCACTGTATGTTTAAGTCATAAAAAGCATCATGAACGTTGCTTTGGGCCAGTAGGGAGTGTCATGACTTACAGTAGCTGCAGGGCAGTAATGAAAAGAAATAGCACATGGTCTGGAGCCAACAGAGCTCAGTTGAAGGCAGAGTGAGGTTAAACTGATTATTTGTCTCAGGACTTATGAGTAGACTTCATTATTGGTGTGAAAATCTGCAAGCTTAATGAAAATCTTTAAGCTTAAAAATCACCTCTGAGAAACTCTCAGAGGTGATTTTTTTCTGTTCACTATAGGCCAGCTGGACTCTCCTTCACCATGTGCTGTGATTATTGTGTTTATCACTTTCACTTTGTCATTTGTATCTCTTTCTACTGATTACTTACAAACTCACAGTGAGATTGGGCTAGTTCACCAAATTGCATAAAGAGGAAATGATGGAGCCTTTGAAATCTTTTTCATTTTACCTAATGAGGTCTTTTTTATTAAGCAGGACCAGTCAAGTTCTCATCGGAGTGCAGAACACACTTTCATAGACTTTATCACAACACAAGGGATTGCTCAAGACCAGCATGTATGTACCTTTCTCCTGTGTTATTGCTGTATACAGCATATAATGTCCTGCATGTCTGTGTTATCATCATGTATTATTATAAATATTATGGTTTGGGTTTCCTTGTACCCAGAAAAATCCTTTTGATTTGTAGTCTAATGTACTATTCTATAAAATATATATTAGGATACTGAACTTACTGGCTTTAGTGTTGTAAGAAAGTAACATAATGAAGTCTAATCCATAGATAATCTCTAAAAAGTTGATGTTATAGATTTACTTTGAGCCATTAATAAAAAGAAATGGTTAGGGATGTTAAAATTTGGACATTGAGAAGATGGCATCATGCAGAGATTAGAGAATGTTTTCAGATGATGTCCACTTGTCACAGATGTAGTAAACAGAGTAAATTAGAGAATGAAGGTTTGTCAGGTAAAACAAGACTTTCAGCACTGAAGCGTAGTATAAATGTCTTGTGATGTGGATGGTTTGGTTTGTTCTGTGAAATAAAGTTGTGCTTTTCAGTCTAGTGATTTATCATCTTACTCTGTGGCCTCCAGGGCCTGGTGCCAAGAAAGAGCTTTACTGAGTAAAACCTGGAACGCATTGTTTGACATTAGTCCTTGTCCCAGATTTGAAGGGATTCTGGGTTTTATTCAACAAAGTTATAGTAAACCTGTTCCTTAGAGCAGCCTGGACTCCATCAGGCCACACAATGAGACAGCAGACAAATACAGACGGTGACCAGGTTAGAATCAGGATCCCTCTCTGTTTGTCAAATTGGGATGGTGCCATTGTTGCACGCAACGTTAATGCGTCATTTCTCATGCTAAATTTACAATATTAGAAAACATGAAAGATTGTCTCTTTTACATGGAGTGATATTTGTTTAAAGGAACATTGCAATTTATTTCACTAAGTCTGACATTCAGTAGTGATGCTTATGTCTATTTAATGTGTTTGAAGATTTTTCTGTTTGATTGATAGGTTGTTGAACTAGCAGTACATTGAGTATTTTTATAACTACTTTACATCGAAGTTGTTTTTTCATGAGAGTTAAAAGTAAAAGGTAAAAGTAAAAGTTTTAAACTTTTTCATCAGCTGATCATAAACACAAATTATGTCTTTGTGGTGTAATTACTAGGGTAATTACTAGATTATTAATTATTATTAGACTGAAGGGTTTTTAAATGTTGGCATTTAATGCTTTTCTCAATGCCTTTTTTTTTTTCTTTTTTTTTTTTTTTTNTTTTTTTTTTTTTTTTTGCAGATTACAAAAGATGTGCAAGATTGCTAACACGATTAGCAATGAGTCCACTCTGCATGCAGTCATAGATATTGCAGGTGAGTAAAAGTGCTTTTCTCTTATTGGGTGAGGTTTGATCTGCAGTCCATATACATGCATTCTTTGTTTCTTTTGTTGTTGATGTTCAGATTTATTGTACTGTGAACCTCACATGTGCAAATAAAGAAACCATTACAGAAAAGTAGTTTTACTTTATCTTTTCAACATTTACACCCTCACACCTGAAACACGTTCCAGCTCATTTTAATTTAGGGTTTACTTAAGGTTCATCCTGGTTTTCTGAAGGGACAGTTAAATCAATTTATACTGCATGTGCTCAATGATGTCGTACAAATTAGATTGCAGTACAGCACATGAGGTTTTTGTATGATTTTTCCTAGTCTAACAGCATGTTGGTGGGGTAGTACTTACATGTTTTGCTTTGATCAAAGGTCGTGCTTGGTTCAAAACATTTGAGAACCAGTGCCCTAAACCGATGTTTCTGCCGCTTTCTGCTTTCAGTATATTAATTAAAGGGCTAGATCAAATGCTCCTCCCTATTATTTGTTTGTTGTTTATAAAATATGTTTTTTTTCCATTGTGCACTGCATTGTTTGCACAAAATAGTCTGTTGTCTGCCATCTTTGCATCAAATGTTCCATATCCAATCTTTATATGTCTTTCAGTAAGAAGCCACACCTACTGCCATGCCCTCCTTTAGCTAACTGACATGTAAAATTATTTATTTCCTCCTTGCCCCATGACTGACATTCCCACAAAGTTTCCTCCAAAATTTGAAATATTGTGTTAACAGAAAAAAAAACGATGAAAGTAGAACAGACAAAATATTCATGCACCTCCAAGTAAGTGGATTTAAAATATAAAAATTCCATAATACCTAGTTAAGTGCTTGAGAGAAAATGAGAAAACTAGAATAAGACAGAAACAAAAGATTCTTATGGATCCCACTATAAGTAAAGACTGACCTAGATTCTTAGCCCAACCTTTACCACATCAGTCCTTACATAACCTCTATTTTAACCTCAATATAACCATTTTCAACACATACTAGGTGTAACCATATCCAGACTTATCATTTTTAATTTACCATTGCCCATAAACATGGTGGGATCCATAATTTAATTTCATGTTCCAGATTTGGAAGTAAACCCACTAGTCATCCTTACCCAATTTTACTCAGTTCATGGCAAAATACAGATCATTAGTCAGAAATCCAAAGGTTTCATGGATAATTCACCAAAGATTTCAGCCAAAGATAATTTCAGAGGTAGTCATAGTCAACCTTTTGTTAAGGTGATCTCTGATGACAGCAGGTATGATGCATTCACTGTCATCTAGCCCTAAAGCTTTTGCTCTCACTGAATAAATGCAATTAGGTCTAGCTGGTGAGTGATTGCTGGGAAAGAGTTCATCACACAAGTGGCCATTTCGCTTCATTTTAGGTTTTTGTGGTATCAGAATTCTTGTTACTGGAAAATTAACAAAGCTGACACATTCTCGAGTATTCAGTTTCTCAAGTGAATCAGATAATGCGGCCCTGTGTGGGATGTTCTCAGAAATCTGACAAACGTATATCACAAACGAGAGACTGCTGAAGGCAGATTAAGTGATTCATTATTCAGTCAGCTTGCTCTTTCTGCATGACTTCAGGAAATATCAAGGATTATCAGTAATGGCCAACCAATAATGTTGCTTTTAGAAGCTCAACAAATGACTTCTTCAGCAAACCCAAAGATATGTCTTTGTCAATAGCAGATAGAAGAATTTTATTGTGAAATACAAATTCAAAGCATTCTAAAATTACCAGTGAGTCATAATCAACATTGTTTTCTTTTTCTATTTTATTTCAGGTCCAAGATTATGGAAGAACGATCAATGTGTTGCCAAGGAAGTGCCTTCAAATCCACAGCAGTCATATGTACATTGTTTTGTTTATAGTGTTTCTATCTTATTTGTTTGTTGTCATTATTGAAATGCTGATGGACATTATTGGTTGTTTTAAATGGATTTTCTTTTCATTTTAATTTACCTTGAACTGTATGTACCATATATTTTAAGGAAACATTACTTTAATATCAAATATGCCTATTTATTGAAAGGGTATGTATATAATAATTCACAATCGTTCAGAATCAAATTATTTTGGTAAAGCTTGTCTTTTTTCTCATCATACATGAAATCTTCTTCCACAATTATGCTGATGTTATATTCTGATCTGCCTTGGTCTGAGAGATTTATCACACTCTGTCATTTTTCATCATTACATTTTATTTGGCACTTGAGTGATTCCAGACAATGAGAACATATGGAATATCAACCCTGGCGATAACGCACTGCGGTAATGAACAATAAAGAATATTGAAGCACAGCACATTTGAAGAGGGTTTGAGTGGGAAAACGTACTCAGGCTTCAGTGTTGGAAAAGATCTGGTGAGGCAGGAGGTGTGATGTGTGTTTACTTGCTCATTTTAATGAAGACCCTATAATCATTCCCCAGCTGTAAAGTCATGGGTGAAAAAGCACAAAAATCCAATGCCCAGTGTTAAATATGCAAAAAAAAAAAAAAAAAAAAAAAAAAAAGCAACATAATGAGCTTCATTATTGATTTGCAACGGGGAATTGCAGTTTGAAAGTTTCTGTTTCCTGAAACCCTGAAGATGTCATCTCCTCCTTCCCTGCTCCTCTGGGTATATGCTGCAATTACTGAAGTCCTTTCTTGACTTATGATTTTTGTATTTATCTCTGGAAATCACCCTCAAGTATTAATCAAAGTTACCAGATATCTTGGACAGCAACAGGATGTTGAGCAATTCAAGTGTAAAAGAATCACTCTGGATAAGACCCCCCCCCCNCAAAAAAAAAAAAAAACTATAGTAGGTGAATGTCTGAAATAATCACATCTGCAAAGTATTTAAATTGTTTGCAGTTTTCTATACAGATTATCCAAGTATCAAAGTACAGTATCCAAGCATCATGGTACCTTTTGAGGGCCAATTGCTTTTGCAAAAATTTCTTCTACTGTCACTTTAAAAGAAAATGCGGTAAAATGAATCAAAACAATGATGTTAACTAACTTATTTCTGACCCTGTTAATCTAATGAATGTCCTGATACATTCTTTACCTCAGACCACTTGGTTTCATGTCCACAACTTTATGATTAAACTAGCTAGGACCTGAAACATTGGGACATTGTGTCCAACTGCAATCATTAGACAAAAAAGTGTTTATTTTGATTTTTGATCCACGATGGTGTCTCAAAAAATTACTTTTTACTTTAAATTGCTTTTTAGGCCTCATAAATTAAAAAACAAACAAAATATATGAGATGCTTAAAAGATTAAAACAGCAAAGCTGTTATTTCCTCACAGTACATTCCTAATGGTAGATGGATGCAAAAGAGCTGCCATTTAATGACATTTTTCATGATCAGTCTATTTCTGGGGGAGTTTGAAATATATGCCCTTACAGAGACAAACCACTCAAAATCCTGACAAAATAAATAAGATCCAGCATTCTTCTTCTTGTCATATTGTATCATCTTGTACTAAGATATGTGTCTGGGGAATACTTGTAGTCAGTCTCCTGTTTTTATTTTGGATAGTGAAATAAATATTGAGCCCCTCACACATAGGGATGCTGATAGAAACGGTTCTGCAGAAAAGTCTGTTAAGCCAAAGATTACAACAGCTCAGCTCTCACGCCAGCATGTCTCTACAGACTCAATAGGACAGATTGTTAAACTGGATCACACATAATTTGGCTTGTTTTGAGATATCGCTAAAAAAAAAAAAAAAAAAAAAAAAATTGAAAAGTTTATGAATTAAAGTTCCATTGAGGAAAAATGTTCTTTTTGATGTAAATCCTGTCAGTGTGTTTGTTATTGGTCTCAGGGTAATGCTACTGTTATTGGTGTGTTTCCATCTTCACTGGCCTTGTTTTAAAGGGCCGTAAATTCACGTAATACTTCTCATCCACAAATCACAGTAGCGGAAGAAACAAGACTGGACTTCTCTTTCTGCAAAAGAGAAGTCCAGTCTGAAAGCGTATGATCCATGAATACTTCAATCACCAAAGACTGCTTCCTCTGTGCCATATTGTATCATGATTACTTTGACAATTATTGGAATGGGGTGATGCTTTTTTGCTGGTGCTATAAAAGGATTAGGTGGCTAAAAATATGGTTTGGACCTCAGGGGGATGCACTGAGGATCCCTTTTCCTCTGGCTGGGCAGGACAGGGACACCGGATCTTAATCTGAGGAGGATATCACTTATCTGGAGACAAACAGCGCAGATTTAGAGAAGAGACAGAAGACACACTGGGGACAACGTGTGGGAGGGCTCTAACACAATTACACACAAGCACCAAATCCCTTCTCTGGTACCTCTGAAAAATACTGGTGCAATAAATAGTAAATAGAGACCAAAGCCTGGTCATTCCCTTCCTGTCAGACTGCATCCTGCTGCACCACAGCTCAGCAAGACCAATCTGAATCCTCTAACTACAAACTACCTTTAAACTGCTCTCTGAAACAGGATTGACAAAAATACAGAGAGTTGTGATTTAACTTAGGCTGTCATTTGGATTGTCACTAATAGTCTTACAACAGACTTGGACCAGTGTCACATTTTAAGCAAATCCCACTGATCCCAGCTCAGCACCTTAATGAATTATTCAGTCCCGTCTTTAATTGGCTTTTGAATTCATAGACATTTGTGATTTGGGTATCCCTTTGGCAATTAGTTAAAACAGTACTGAAATATCTCATGCAACAACTATTCAGGGAAGATTATGACTAGCATATAACCTAAAACCTAAACATGGCTCCTTGAGTACGTCAGACTCCCCCCATCACCAGAAGAATGTAAATTTGTGGCAAAAGTAAACACATTTTAATTCAATTTCTTAGGCCCAAAGGCTTTAAGCAAACGGCTATAGTGATCACAGTAGCCTATATGGCTACTAGAAAAATTTTTACATAGGCCTAATAAATAATTAGGGCTAATGAATAATTCATGGCTCCTCATATATCTTAATAAACTGCATGAATCCTGCATGAGTCATCAGACATTAAAATAATTCTAATGTTATTACCTTGACAGCTAAAACAGGACAGTTGTCATGCCTTCACATTAAGCTCTTCTCCACTGCAATTCTGACATGGCTAAGTGCAGGGGTCATAGATATGTACTTCATGGACAAGTTTATTAAAGAAACTAGCTGCATTGGTTCCATTGTGCTGCCATTTTGTCTGTGCTGACCCTCTTATTGCACCTCAAACTCAAAATAAGCCCCCTTGCCCGTGCGGCACAGTATAAAGCCTGATTTGAAGTGAGTTGCTCATCTGTATGTGAGAGCCAGCTGCAGTGTCTTTGATGCCATGTGTTGGAGGTGTTGGCACTCGTCTCCCTGCCACCCCCTCTGCAAGCCCCACTATGTGTGTGTGTGTGCGTGCGCTCTGACATTATGCCATGGCTAATACTAAAGCACTGATTAACTCTGAGGCATGTTTGAGCTCAATCTATTTTTGAAAGAAGTGACATGGCTAGGAGGAGGTAATGAATTAACTTTTCTTTACATGATAAATGTCCAAGAATTACACACATGTGCATGCCTATTTATTAAATAACTTAAAAAGATGTCACAAACAAAAATCATGCAACCAGTTACTTTATAAAATATGACAATCTGACCACCATCAGGTATGAGCTTGAAAAGGGATTTTACTAGATGACATTGGCCCGCTGTTTTCATCATACATAATTCCTGCTTCAAATGCCTGATTTATGCTGCAAAAACAAGATAGTCAGTCTTTAAAATCTTACAAAGCTATATTGTCAACCTCAGTAGAAGTGCAAGCAATCTGTAAAGCCAAGTAAAAAGATTTTTTTTGGGATCCACTAGGTAAATTTAAACTTCTCTATGTTTTTAAAATTGCATTAAATGACAAAAAAAAAAAAAAAAAAAAAAGTTTCAGGTTAAAGGCACTGCACACCCACACGGCTGTTTTCAGGATGACGTTTGGGAGAGTGATGAGGTCAGCAAAATGCTCAAAAGAATCATAAAGATGTACGTGTCCCACCCTAACAGGTGCAACAAACCAGGACAGAGATGTAAATCAATCAAGGTCTGTTCATGTGTACACTCAGCCAAAGTTAGTGAAAACAGCAGTCTGGGTGTGCAGATCTTTTAAAAGCTTCGACACATTTGATTCTGTCCTTCAAACTGAATTCATGAAATGTTTAGCATTATTTCTACATGCATGCTGATACTTTTTATTTATTCATTTTAGTTTATTTTATGCTTAGCTGTTTTCTGTGTGATGGGAGGTTACAAACACCTTTATGAAAAATTTGCACAAAAATGCTCACGCTTAATGACAAAAGTCACGTTTACAGAGGCAGTATAACAAAGAAACACAGGGGGACAAAAAACAACCATCACTCAGTTGAGACAGATCAGGCATTGAATGATTTTATTATCTGTTCCAGATGAGAGGTCTGTCCCAAGAGACAATACATCAATGCAATTAGAAGCAATTTAGTTTAATTTTCAGCGTCACTCTCAGTATCTCTCTCTCTCTCACACACACACACGCACATACACACTCTACAATCAGTGAGGCAGTATTTAATCAAGTCTCCTTACACTGTATCTAAATTATAATTGAAGCAATTGAATAAATAAAGTACCACTGAACTAACCATCTCATTTCAAGTTCACACATGTAGCATAAGGCAATATAATGTGTGGGCCATTTCAAAAACCAAACTGTAAAGCCATATTATAAGTAACATTTATGCAAAACCAGTTAAAACATAATTTAGAATAACACATTTGACTTGGATTTCACTCATTTTTAAACAACTGCCTTGATTAAAATGTATAATTTCATTTGAAATAAGCTGTAGAATAATATAGAATAATATTTATTTACAATGGAAAATAGACAAAATCAACGGGACACTGCGAAAAAAAAAAAAAAACATGAAAAGGCCACAGTGGTTAATATTGTATCTTTCTCAAATTTTCATTTTTACTGCAGCACATTTTAATAAACAATCCTATGCTTATTCCTAAACATTTGAAACATTATCCATGCCCTTATGTCAACGTAAATTATGGCAGAGCAAAATGTCCAGTATGCCTGTTGTTGTTTCTGTGCAAAGAGAACAACACACATGGTGCAATACAACGTGGATAAATGAGAGCAAAACTTACAGAAAATTTAAATAAAAAATATGAATGAATAGTCTGTGTGGGATACAAAACTTTGATAATCAGCTAATAGCGCTCTCTGTAATTATTAAGACAACAAACCTATCAGAGAATGGGCTCCGTGTCATTCCAACTCACAACCGCATCTTTCCACCTGAGGGGAAAAAAATAACTTAAGTACTAGGTGTTTTCTCCTATATGTAAATAAATATGTTTTAAAGTATTTACACCCTTCTATTCTTTTCTGAAGGATGTAAAAACCAGCTTGCACAAACTAATGACAATTACATCTGACAACAAACAGCAGACAAGATGTTTACTCTAAACAAGTTTAAAGTCTCTATAAGTTGATCTTCATAAAACAGAATGATTAATGGAGGCCAGTAGCTGCCTGGAAAGTAGGAGATACACAAATACCAACATCTAAAAGCACTACATAATGTTTTTCAAAGTTGCTTCCTGAAATGTACATGATGTTTGGGAAACATTCAAAAATGGGTACGTGCAGTATGGTCCTTTAAGACATAGGACTGACTTTTTATTATTGAAATAATTGAGACAACCCTTGAATATCAGAAATCAAAAATATTTTAGGATGTTTTCAGGCCCAGAAGACACTTTATTGTGCATGTGCATGTCCATATGTGTGTGTGTGTGTGTGTCTTGGAAATGCCATAGGTTTCTCACCTTGTTCGGATACAGAGCTCCAGAGGAGGAATGAGATCAGGGTCCACATCTCGACAGGACGGGGTTGACATGCCAACAGCTGAAAATACAAAGTTACATCACTTTCAGGTTATTAAGAGCAACTTAAAATATGTGCAACAGGAAAATACAAAATGCAGATTCCTCAAGTATCAACATGGGAAGAAGGTGGATGGAGTAAAAATATTACACACTGTCAGTAGTTAATACATAATAACCACAGAAATTATAGCCTGAAATATTTTTTGAGAGTGGTGTTCTCTGGAGTGAGAGATTATAAAAAACAACCACCAAAAAAAAAAAANAAAAAAAAAAAAAAAAAAAGAAAGACAGGACACACAAGCCAAACAGAGACAACCTGATCAAGTGATGCTACATACATACGGTGAGACGGATCTCCTCCTGTTGATTGGCCAGTCCATCATAATAGTACAGGTCAAACTCCAGAGCTCCGTCCTGATCAGTCAACAGCTCCATCTGCAGGCCAAACAGGACGCTGAAGTGGCTTTCGCTGCACACCACCCAGATGGGAGAATGGGGAGTCTTCAGGTAAGCTCCAACCTGACAGAGAAAGCAACAGAATAGCCGATACTTTATAAAGTAGTGAATATAAAAAAAAGAAAAAAAAAGTTTCATCTTAGTCAATTTTGTCGTGTAACTATGTCAGGTCACAAGATATGTTCAATTGAAACCATGGCTTGCCTCTAATTCAGTGAAACAGTGTGAATTCAAGTATGTAAACTGTGAATTCAGTTTTACATTCATTACATCACTTGTCATTGAAGTTTATATCAAAAATATTCTCGGCAATCTAATTGACCAAGGACACTTTTCATCTATGGTGGTCAGTTTCTTTATCTGTTATTACGCTTCTTGATGTGATAACAAGAAAAACAAGGACTTGACATTTTCACCTGTTTTCACCTTTTCGGATTTTATGTGTACTTGTCGAAAAAAAAAACATTGTATACAGTATGTTATGTCACAATGTATACGTATTCTTCAATGCTACTTACAACATTCTTTACTCTGATTACGGGTTTATCTGTGTCACCGGCAGCTGTCCTCATAATCACAGTAAAAAATGATCTCTTAGGCTCGTTTGAGTCAACTCTGAACTACAACGGGATGCCAGCTGATCAGAAAACAAGTCCCACAGCCATGTGGCTCACCTTGCAGATATTATAATGTTCAAATAAGGACAGCAGGCCAATGTCACAGCGGCTTTTGATTCCTTTGAGCAGAGTCCTGTTGCCGTTCCCCGAGTCCAACTCCATATCATTGTCAAAGATGTTAGAAACTGCCCGACCACACAGCAGCAGGTTCACAAGCTCCTAGTGAACAAAAGCAAATGTTAATAACCACAACATATTTGTGTATACAGTAATATGCATTGCTTACTGTCTGTTCTGTGTGTTCCACTGTCATCATGTTGTTCTACCATGTGCATATGTATTACATGTGCTTGTGTTGCATTTTCTGTAATAATTATTTCACATTGAGCAGATAGTTGTTTGTTAACTCATAATGCTGATATGACTTGAAGCAGCTATTACAAATTACATAAAACTGTCACATTATGTCTGACACCTTTAGAAACACTTTTACACTCATACAACACATTTTCATTATTTTATTGTGATGCCTCTAGACATCAAGACAAATCCCTGCACCTATATTGTTCTTAGAAAAAATGACTCACCAAAAAAGAAAAAAGAAAAAAAAAAACATTCAAATTGTAAATTTCAAATTTCAAACCTGAGTGCAGTAGCCATGGGCTCCTATGAGTGTGTTGGTGGGTACATCCATATCCTCTCTTACTCTGAGCGAAAGGATGAAGAGAATGCATAATAAATGTGATGTTTCATCATTTGATTGATATTGTTTTATAACTTGCACACTTTGTTCAGTCATAGTTGAAAAAGCTGACGTACTTTAGAACAGATCGAGAGAGAACGGCAGATATGGTGAGCAGTATGCATGCTAATGGCCCAGACTCAAACTGTGGAAAAAGAGCACACGTGTTAGAATAAAAAAGGGTAGACCGTCATTTCTTTGACAGGCAATTTGAAACAGGAAATTGACATGGAATGTCTCACCTGTTCAATGTGCTGCTCCAGTATAAACTGCAAGTCCTTAATGTTATCCACAGTGAAACGTGTGATCTAAACAGAAGTGTTTGTGAACATTCCACAGTGATCCAAAGAACAGATTTAGCCTAAATTAGCTATCTCCAGTAACTGGGTAGAAAAACAAAGATAAATATAATGTGACATAAATTGAACTACACTATGTTTATTCATTACAAACAAGAAGAGCATGATGAGGCCTCAACACATTTGGTAAAACTAACTGTAAAACTAACTTCACACATTTCAGCTCGTCTTGAGAACTTCTACCTTTTCAAGCACTCCTTCAGACTTGTAGCGTCCAGGTGGGCTGAAATGATTTCTTCCTGAACTTCTGGTTTAACAAAAAAAAGGTAAAAGAAGCACAAAGGTCACAGACATCATCTTTTATGTGGCATTTCTGGGATTAATGGGTCTGATGGATGCTGACTGTTATAGGCTGGAATGGCTGCAGGACATCAGAAGTTAACTTTGGACTTCCAGAATTTAAGTCCAGCTCTGTGATAGACTGTGTTCATATGATAATGATGTATTGAACCACCATGACCCTTAACAACTCATTTTTTCACAGCCATACAACCAAATTAATGAAATTCTGTGTATTAGTAAAAGTATGCCGATGGAGAAAAGTATGATCTTACATGGCAATTGTGGCTTGTTTTTCATCTCCAGCCCTCCACAGGATTTCAGCCAAAGCTAAAACAAGACACTTTCTTCTGGTAGTGTTGGAAGGTCTTAACCTCCTGGGAACAAAGTGGCATTTGTAATGAAAAGCAGGTCACCTGGAGTAATAACACAGTTAATACCAAAACACGTAGGTCAACATGAGAGCCTACAAAGACTCCTTGATGTGAATTAATGACTGTAAACACCATTCATGGGATTATAACAGGGAGGTCAGAATTAATATTATAAAGACCTCTGCAGAGCTTCAAATCAAAGGATAACATACTGAAGGCCTGTCATACTGCTTTCAATGTTTTCAAACAGGAGTTTCTTCAGAAAAAAGGCTTGGATGGAGGCCAAAACTCCACAAGGACCACCCTGGAAAACAAATACACAGAGGATATACACTATAATGTCAAGAAAAATATCACAATTAAATCATATATGAGAAAAGAAATGTTTGTGAAAACTGAATTTTGGCAGGGAACCAACCTTTTTCTGCACAATTCCATATCTCAAGTCATGTGTCTCTGAGAATGCAAAACCCTGATTCCTCCACTCAACGCTGAAACAATTTAGGCTGGATCCAAAAAGAACGTCTTTCAGTTCCTGGAGAGCAAAAAGAAAAATCAAATAGTATATTAAAGTCACAACAGAAACGTTCCTTAACATTTCAAGAGATAATGTTGTAGTTCACCTACTGTGGCAGTGTGTTGGTCCATAGGGCAGCTTGCATAGCTCTGCTTTGGAATGCTTGTGTGGAAAGACATTTTGGAGAGATGTTGCAGCTCATCTTCATCTTCAATGTCGTCTGGAAATTGATTGACAACCCGTCAGCATCACCAGGGCAACATGTAGCTTGTCACTGATCGCTGCCTTCATTTCTATTCCCACTGACACTTACCCAAAACCATCTCAGACACATCCAAATCTGCTACATTCGGACTGGCGAAAGACAAAAAGTACAGAAAATTATGAAAACAATCCTGAAATCTGTAGGATAATAATTTCATCAGTAGTTGCCACATGCTGCTTATGAAGAATACAGCAGCTACAACTTACTTTCTTGTCTTCAATATACTTTTCCCCACTTTTTCAAAGCCTTCATCACTCAGCTGTCTCTCTGGTGGGTTCAACAATCCTTGTTTCCCTCCTACACAACCAGCTGAGCTGAATTCAGTAAGACCACTCTGTACGCTTTTTTGATGTAAGCTAATGGCTAAAAGTCCAGCATCACAGCTCATGTTTTGTTCTTCTTTTCTGAGGAGTGGCTGAGGGACTTCTGACCTCCGGGTTGGCCTGTTTCTGTTTGATTCCTAAAAGGAAAAAAGTCACCAAAGGAAGAAAAAAATAACATGAAATGGACTCAGGATTTTCCAATGAATTGCATCACAAGTTCAACTCAATTCAATTATATTTAAATGAATGCTACCTGAAGAGTGCTAGCTATCGGTCCATGCATCATTCCACGTCTAATGAAGTTGGTTTTCTTTTTTGGAGTGCTTTCACTGATAACTGTCTTTCTTTCCAGATCTTTCTTGGTACAGCTCTCCTTCTCCTGTAGGGATGCCATTAGCAGCTGCCCTTTATGGTTTTCTAATGTAGTTTGAGAGGGGCAGGCTTCCTCTATAAATGACCTGTGAGACAGATGAATTCCAGATTAGTTCAATCCAACTTCAGTTAAAAAAAAAAAAAAAAAANAAAAAAAAAAAAAAAAAAGATAACAAATTAAAAGCATTGATCGCTATTATTATGATTATTGATTACTCATACCGTAATTTGGCAGTTTTGCTATTAACAAAAGCACTTGTGATATCCTCTGTCTTTGAGTCATTCATCCTTGTTTGTGATGAATTAGAGCCAGTAGTTAGGATGACGTTTGCAGCAGACTGCAGAGGATCACTTTGATTACAGCTCATCTTGTTATTCTTATGCTCCTCAATGAGATGCTTCACAATGATCTCCAACAAAGTTTTCAGGGGAGTTTTCTGAACCTGTAATGACACAGAAGTCAGCAACAGACTTAGGAAAACCACCGGCCAAGCTTGTGCTGGTTAGATTTACCTTATTCTTCCTATAGAGACCCTCCATGTGCAAGACCTGTCTTAAGTCTGATCTGTTGTTGATGCTGGACTCTGTGCGTGGAAGCTCCTCGTCCATGCAGGCCATCGTTCTCTTCAGTCCCTGAGGTTGACAAACCAAACATAACCAGTGTTACAAATTAACGTATAATTAGGAATATTTTATTGCTGGTTACATTTTACATTCGTGGGGTACATTTAGAAACATAATCTTTTTTTTTTTTTTTTTTTNTTTTTTTTTTTTTTTTTTTGAAAACGACCTAACGAGACACACAATTAAATCTAGTAATTTAAAAAATCAGTCACCTATTGTTTAATCAGTCACCTGTTGTTTTCAACATACTGTACGAAGCAGCAACGGAGGTTAAAGTCATCAATTAACGTGAACACTCGTTCATCCGGAACACCTGGAGAGTGGCTACGCTAGCTAGCTACTTATGTTAGAATTTTGCAGATCACAGATAACGAGATAAGACGTGGCAACAGTGTTGTCTTCATCACCCAGCTAACTCACCTTTCGACTCAAATATTCCCGCACAAGGGAAGAAGACACCTCTTCGACTGAAACCACCATGATGATGGCAACGGAGAGTACCAACAAGTAGCTGTGATATTTGTCCTTAGCCAGCCATTCTAGCTAGCTCTACCTAAGCTATGCGGTGTGCTGCACCATATGCTGCAAAGTAGCTCACGATTTTGACGAACTGTGTACTTTCTGAAAATGTCCATGTATGTTTAAAATTAGTGAAACTATCCCGTTCAGAGTTTATTTTCACTAATATGCGTTTCCATGGTGAAGCTGGCCGCTCTGCTGCGTATGGCTCCCGTTCCCATCATGGATATAGTATGTGGATAGGGTATCAAAACATGGCGACCCATTCTTTCCAATGAAGAGTTGTTACTCCATGGCTCTTTACCGGTTGACAAATACGATGCGACATTGAATGTGTGTAGGAATACCTAACTTTGAGCTTTAAAAGTCAGATCATTAAAGATAAAATAAATAAAAGTACCACCAAGCCTTTTTTGATTATTCCTTATTGTTTCAATTATACTAACATACTAATTATGTACGTCTTATAAGAAATCTCAAAATTTCTGTGAGACTGTAGAACACGGTACACCGAGCGTCAGTAAGGGAACATATTCTTCTTTAACTCAGAAAAAGCCAATTTGGTCATTACTACCACCTAGCGGTCTATATCTTTATATCTATATATATATATATATCTATATATATCTAGCGGTCTATATCTATATATCTAGATCTATCTATATATATATTTATATATGTATATATATAGATATAGATCTATATCTATATATATACATATATAAATATATATGTGTGTGTGTGTGTGTGTGTGTGTGTGTGTGAGAGTGTATATAAAGCTAAAGTTAATGTGTTTTCGAACGTTTTGGTCATTTATTTTTCTGTAATTCCAGCTGACCACCTTCCAAAAGAAAATAATTTTGAATAATTCATAATTGGGCAACAGCAGAAAGCAGATCAAAAATCAATGCATAAAATGTACAACTGTAGGTGGCAATAATTCAATATTTCTCTGCATAACAATGAAAGACATGACAGTGTATTTTTGCTCATTTTATTAAAACATTTTCATTTATAACATATGATAAATATTCAGGCTAGTCTATATTTTCTCAACTAACAAACCATAGACAGTAACCTACTGTCAGCCAGCACAACTGAATTATGACGGTATCAAGACTTCTACACTAAACACAAACAAAAGGGGGTGTTAGGTGATGCAATAAAAAAAAATGATCTGAACCTAAAGAGTTTAATTGAAAAATCAAGGTGTTTGCTACAATTGCATGTTTTTTGTTTCTGCAATATGTCAAATGTTATTCAAAATGTTAATGTAATTTCCAATAAGCCCCTCATTGTGAACTTCTAATTAAATGATGACTGCAAAGAGGTTGTCACAATTTAAAAATATCTGCCTTTCTTTGATACCAATGCCAGGCAAGTATCACAGTACCATTCACTAATATGTCAGTGTACAGAAACTTACACACTGATTAATGAATATTTTTTTGAGTTGATATTACTTGATGAAGTTGCTGAATAACAAAGCAAAGATACAAAATGATTTACTGGCATTCCCATATTTTGTTCTTTAAAAATCAGGACACAAGGACATCTTTTTCTCTATTTTTTTTTTTTTTTTTTTTACTTTTCAGCTACTTCAGCATAAAGTGGCATATATACAATACAGTACTATGATACTTAGAAATTGCTGGTATTACAAATGTCATGAAGGTCTTGCAGTACTAGTTTTGATGTATTGTACGATGTTGGCATGTAACAAGAATCATGACTGTTTTTGGCACAGGTATCATCCTACTCTAGCAGGGAGTGCAGCTTTACAATTGAGCAATACGTAAACAACAGGTTGCACTTTTTTTGTGTTGTGTATCCCTCCCTTAGGAATGCCAAACATACTGCTATTCTCTTCCCTCCACTCTTTGGCCATACCATGAGGGATGAAGTTTTACATAAGGAGTGAGAGACAACAGGGAAAGTTTCCACAACATGGAAGGGTATCAGTAGTCATAAGCTGCAAGAAAAAAAACAGAAGAGCAGTTATCTGCATCTGCCACTCAGAATAAGTTCATAAGGAAGAGGAGCATGCGATCCACTTCATAGAGAGAAGTTGAAACCCAGACAGGAGGCATCATGCAGGCATGCAATCACACCAAGGTGCTCTTACTTTCTATTGTGAGGATGCAGGTACTGGCTGCTGTGCCTCTACTGTTCACAGCCTTGCACATGTACTCTCCTTCATCCTCTGGGAAGGTCTCAGGCAGGTAGAGGCAGTATGTCTCTCCTCTCTCTATATACTGATAATCCTCACAGTCCTGGAGCATCTCTCCCTCAAACCACCAGGTCACCTCTGGCTTGGGTTCCCCGGTGATCTTAACGGTGAAACGAACTGGCTCCGAATCCACCACAGACTGGTTCTTAAGGGGCTTCTTAAACCAAGGAGCCCCCGACCTGGCATGATCCTCCTCATCCTCATAGGCTGCAGAGACATTGATGATGCTTCCCTCATCCTCAGCATCATCCTCCTTCTTTTGGAAAGAAAAAAAAAAAACAGGGTCAAAACAGCCTCAAACAAAGCAAACCTGTTTTCTAGTTGTTTGCATTAATGTCCATTCTAATTGCATTAGAATGGTCTTGAAAATGTAGTCATGAACATGAAAGATTTACTTTTTGAAGGGCAGCATCAATCTCTTGCTGCTCAAACTGCATCCTCTGCAGTTTCTGCTCCTCTATCCTCTTCCTCTCCTCCTCTTCTCTGGCTTTGGCCATTTGTTCAAACCGAGCTCGCATATCCACCTTCTGTTTGAATGGTGACTCTTCAGCTTTCACTAGATTTGTTTCTCCTTCCTCATCCTCCTGAAAAATAAGTATATAAAATAAAATATAAAATAAATAACACTGAGGTTATCATCCATTGTCATAAAGTGAAGAGTACTGCTACTCTATCAGGAGAAAAATTTGTATGTATGTAGAGTAATTGTTTATGTATTTAGAGTAATATTTTATGAATTTACAGTAAAAATGTAATGATAGGCATGAGATGATGTAAGTGTACTTCATGGGCTCTAGGCTTTTAAAATGTTTTTGCACAGTTTTACATGTAAATGACCATGTAAATTCACTTTGAGTACAAGGACAATAAATAAATAAATAAATAAATAAATAAATGAAATTGTGCAATCTTGAGACTGCACATCTTTAGATTAAGATATTTTCAGTCATTTTGCAAATACTTGGAAGAGAAAATCATCTCATGCTATAAACTCTTACCTCCTGGAACCTCTCAGCTTCTCTCTCTTTGATTTCCTCATCAATGGCCTTCCTCCGTGCTCTCTCCTCCTCAATCTTTTTCTGAATTTCCTCATCTGTCAGCTGCTTGATCTTCTCAAATTTGGACTTGAGGTTCTTGGCTTGGATGGAGCCAGTCCTCTTGAGCTTAGTCAGCTCCTCGTACTCTTTGCTTACAATATCTGCGCTTTCATTCACTTCGTCCTATGAAGCAGAAGCCAGTATAAAAGGCATAGCTATGAGAACTGTAAGTAATGGTAAAATGAACTGCTAACTACCATGTGCCATGTAAAAATGATCAATTCTAGTTCACAGCTCTCTTCCAGACTAACCTCTTCCATCTCTTGTCTGAGTTGTTCAAACTCTTTTTTCTCCTGTTCCAGTTTCTTTTTGCGCTCCTCCGTCTTGCGCCTCTTTTCTGCTTCCTGCTTCTCTTTCAACAGCTCTTCAAAGTTGATCTCCAGTTTCCCAGGGTGCAGCGCTTCCTGAGACTCACTCTTCTCCATGCTGCCCTCCTCATCTATGACCTATCCACATAAGTCCAAAGACAGATAATTCACTGAGGGAGGGAATGAAGTGGCTGCATCAAATATGAGGCCCATGTTAAACTGCAGATCAGTATTTGCTACAGTTTATGACAGAGTGAAACACTTTAAACACACATACTTACCAACATTAAATTACCTATTAAAACCACATGAGAGATAAGCAGGGTCCATTCTTATTATTGTGTACAGCATTTAAAAACAATATGACCATTATCTGATACCATATATGGACAACTTTTCTCATTTTCTAAAAGCAGCATGCATTTGAAACTGAAGATATCTTACTTTTTCATCTCCACATGCAGACATTTCCTGATCCAGTCCAAGGTTCTTAAAGAAATAATTTGGAAAAGGGAACAACAGTGCAGGTGCACCATTTGAGCCCATCAGAATAGATAATAATATATACATCAGCAAATACGATTAATCCACATCCAATTTGAATTCAATTAGAGATAAGATTTAGATAATCCAATAGTGAAAATACATTAGGTATTAGTTTGATTCAGATGATGTCATAATCAAGCAACTATTTAACACTACAGGAAATTGCAAGCTGATATTAATTTATATTCTTTTAATTAACTGTATGATAAATTTGTGTGTTTGTTTTGTTGACTTTTTTTTTAAATTAACCTGTGTTGTCGCCTACTCAAGAAAGCAGCAGTTTAAGTCAGACTGAAGACTTAAAAACAGCAACATCGTCCTGATATGTCAATGATCACTCAAATCCATTCATGCCGTGTAGTTTCTGGTCACTGACTCATGTTGACTTACCATTGTTTTACGGGCCTCAGCGAAGAGCCTCTTCTCCTCCTCCAGTCTTCTCTTGGCTTCCTCCTCTGCCTTCTTCTGCTCCTCCTCTCTTCTCTGGCGCTCCACCTCCTCAAAACTGACACATATCTTCCCAGGTTTACTGCCTTCCAGGTTCAGCAAGGCCATCAGCATCTCATCATCTTCATCCACAAGCTGAGGAAGAACACAGCAGTACAGGTTTTGGATAGCTGTCAAATGGCCTGATCTTCTTGTGCTACTTTTCAAAATAAAGCTTCTCTTATTTGTGGGACAGAGAAGCAAGTTGTCATGGGCATCTATTGGATATTAAATATATAAATCATAATGATGTTACCAGCACAAATGTATACAAATTGACATTCTTTACATTCTAAAAGACTTACTTCATCTAAGAGAGTTTTTTCTCTTCCTTATTTTGCATTGAATATTCTATTTATCTTGCATATAAGGTAAATACGGACCATGCTCTTCCTAGCTTCAGCAAAAGCTCTTCTTTCCTCCTCCATTCGTCTCTTGGCCTCCTCTTCTGCTTTCTTACGCATTCCTTCTACTCTTTGCCTCTCAAGCTCCTCAAAGCTCAGCCTCAGTTTTCCAGGTCGGAGGTCGTCCTTATCTTCCTGAGCTGGCTGAGCGTCCTCCTCATCTTCTCCCTTAGAGAACAGAAAAATACCATTAAGACATGAAATTTTCAAACACATGTGGCAGTTTAAGAGTAAATACAAACTGAAGATACTTTACGAGAATTAAGATATCTTCCACACTTTTACACAAGGTTTTCACACCAAAAAAAAAGTTTTATATTGTCTGTAAAGTTAGTCTTGGTACAGCAAAAAGTAAGGTTTCTCTTGATTTTAAGAGTGCTGGGAATTAATGGGAAACTCTCCAGTATTATACTGTGCCCAAATGTAACCACATTGTCTGTTCATGCAATCACTTTTAGCAGATGATTGTGTAGTTAGTATAACATAAAGAAAAAATGTAGAATATTGAGCTCTAAAGTTGCAAACTCACTCTTTTATAACTAATTCTGCCTTCATGAAGAAAACCCAAAGGACATCATTTTCTGAGCTGGAGCCAAGCTTAGAAAATTCTACTATTGTAACATATACCACTGTGTATTATGTTTATTGTGTCTCCAAAACATGTTGACACTGTGTCTTGCAAGTCTTAAATAATTTTATAAAATAAGCACCTAACATTATTGGTAATAATGTTATGTTTTGATGTCTTGATTACCAATTCCAGCCTGGCCTCCTCAAAAACTTTCTTCTCCTGTAGCAGGCGGCGTTTGGCATCCTCCTCAGCCTGTTTTCTTTTCTGTTCCTGCCTCTCCTTCTCCAGCTCCTCAAATGTCAGCTTCAGCTTTCCAGGAGTCACCTGCTCCTTTTCTGAAGGTTTCGCATCTTCATCCTAAAACCAGATTGGTGTGAGAATTCAGATGGTTAAACTCTGATCAACTCCGATCAGTTTCCAAGGGAAAACAGCAAGACATTTTGGACAGAGATGATCGTTGGTTTGAGAGGAGGGTGAAGGACACCATTTACGTTCATGAAGAGAGACTGTCCCTCAACAGATATGCCACTTTACGGACCATGTGACCCAGCAATTAGCAGGGATTAGGCATTGCTGTCTTCTCTTCCGTAGAAATTTTGGGGACTTGTCCTGCATCAAACCAGGGAACCATTAAAATTTAAAAAAATGAAATGTATTATTTGAAATGTATTCATTGTTTGAAATTTGAATAGTGTATTTTGCAACATGCATTATTAAAATCTTTTTAAATAATCTATTTATTCTATTCTAATCATCTATTTATTTGGAATTGTAGGTGTGTTATTTGACACCATAGTTACTGTAGTTACTGCAGGTTTAATATCCTTCTGTGCATTCATTTCTGACTGATGAAGCCTTTGGATGAATGATGAAATGTTTCAGAATGAAAAAAAAAAACAAAACTTGAACCTGGTTGACTTGACTCAGTTTATGTATCTACCTTCCTGGATGACTAAGAATTTTCATCAAAGTTTCCGAGGTGGTTTTAAAAAGTCCAAGGTATTCTATTTCATGGAAGGCAATCTCTAATAACAAAAAATGATATTTATTTAATTTTACGGTTTCAATTGTACACTACAGTGTAAGATGCTACCCTTAGAAAGACATTCACAAACTCATCAGGTGTCTAGACATGGACACAACACATTTCCTCATAGAATAATTTATTCACAACCATTTGTCTCACGGATCTTCTTTTTCAAACAGACTGAAGGTCAAAGGGACTGAAGCGTTGCTATGAAGAGGTATTACTTTGTGTCACACCCATGCTTGATGTGCTGTTGGATATTTATGTATTTTTTCACATTCCTACCTGTTCAATAACAGATCGTCGCTTGACTTCCCTGAAGGAACGTCTGTTTTCATCATAGCGTTTCTTCTTCTCCTCCTCTGCCTTCTTCCTCAAATCCTCCTCTCGGTTCTTCTCCATGTCCTCAAAGTTCATCTTGATTCTGCCGGGAGGTCGTGATGACTTTGCTGGAACCACCCGTACCAAGATAGTGTCATCTCCTTCCTATAAGGTGTTTGAAAGATGTAAGATTTTTCAAAGTGCTACATAGGCACAGAGTAAATGTTTTTTTTTTTAAATAACAAGTTATGGAATATACATATTGGCAAGACAGATACTATATGTTTAAAGGTTTAAGTTTGTTTAGAAAAAATGTGTCAGAGAGAGAGGGAGAAAAAAATTCAGGTCACTCCCAGACCTACATACCCAAACATATAAGAGTGTATGGATAGAATAGAAACCAAGTTGACCTAATGGTCACCATTTGCAGGGAGTGAGCCTATGGGTGTCAGTCTAAGATAGCAGAGTCTAATTCAGTGTCAGTAAAGAGGACCAGAGCTAATTCTGTCACTGAGACTGTGGGAAACAGTTGCCAGTCACATGCTGTCTACACCCGGCCGTGTCTGTGGGGCAGACAGCTCTGTAAGTGTGCTTTTCCAGTTGTTTATGGGTCACAGAGTCAAAGCTTCCTCTGTGTTTTAATGAGGAGATGTTAGCCAACTCTCAACAGCACAGCCAAATAGGACTTATGCAGGCTGACAAAACTCTCAAAACATGTTTAAAATTTATATAATAGTGCAAGCAAAAGAATAGGAATGAAGTGTGCCAAAAAATAACAAGTACTTAAAAATACTGCAGTTACTGTAATTGGAGAGTGCTGCAAATAATAAGTCTGCTTTTGGATTGGCACTCTTCAGAATATAGGAGATTGAGGACTGTTTTTGGCAAACAACAATTTTGCCTGCATGGCTTTTGATTATGATAACAACATGAATGGAAAAGTAACAGAGGAGAGGATATATCCACTTTATATATTTTGTTGTTGAACATTTACTTGTTGACTGTGTTTGAACTGAACAGGGACAGATTTAGGGCAGAGAAGTAAAAGGCAATTGCCTATCTGGAACAAAGGTAATTAAGTAACGCTTAACCACTCTTAAGATCAGCACAGTCTGAAGGTATAACAGGTCTAAACACTCCACTCAGTCAGTGGCCCTTTTAGAGTTCATATGGCGGTCATTTTTCATTACTCCTGTTGGTGGATTCAGACCTATATCCAGCCTCAGCCAACTGTTTGTATTCCCATTGCCACCTAAAATAACTCCTCTGCATAGCAGCTGAGGATTACCTGAATGTTTACGGATACAAGTCAGCCATTCTCACCAGAAAGGCGGGGCTAAACAATGCTGGCCACATTTCCCATTTGTTGAAGGCCAGTATGAAGGAAATCTCTGCAGTTTACATACCTCTGCTGCTTTCTGAGCCAGTTCTTTCTGAATTTTGGCTTTTTCCATGCTGTCCTGTGCAGCCCTCTTCTTCCTCTCTTCCTCCATCTTCTTCTTTTGCTGATCTTGTCTTTGTTTCTCCATTTCTGCAAACTTCCCCTTCACACTACCTAAGGATTCCACAGCATGACACAAATCATCAACACTGATTGTGTTTATCTAATCCTTGTCTAGGTCGCTTATTGAATATCCGTCTGTTTTCTCTCTCTCTCTCCATTCCTCAGCATGTCTTACCTGTGATCTTGGGTACATAGGATTTCTCCACCTTGGCTGGCTTCACCTCTTCTTCCTCATCACTAGAAGCGAGTAGTTCTTTTATCTGTTGTGGATCAGAGAGTGTGGTGAGGTTACAGTTTAGCTGGGATCATCTCTTTTGCCACTCAGGAGCCATGCTGGTCCCAGCAAGAACAAGGGCCTAATCCCTGCTAAGAGCTGGGTCACATGATCTGTAAAGTGGCTTCTGATTGGACCTTGTTGTTGTGGCACAGACAGGCGGTGAGTGAAGGTGTCTGGTCCTGGACAGCAAACGCACGGCTGCACACAAGCAGGCTGTTTTCTCTGAGTATCACTGATAAGCCATCATAACATGATATTGCTGGTTTTATTTGTCCACGGTGGTTCTTGAAGTCTTCTCTTAAACCTTTAATTCTTGAAATCTGGGCAGTAAGAAAAGTGTTTCTTTCATACAATATGAACAAATCAATGTATATTCTGTATGTATACTGTACAGTATGTATATTTCTGTACTTCTGTAGCAATCACATTCAAAAAAAGGAAAGAAAATTTAAATCCAAGCAATCATTTTTCACATAAAGTGTAAAAATGATAGCTTCCTGTTTTCCTGTGCAATATTCATACATATTTCCCTACAGTTCATATATCCTATATTTGATATCTTTGAAAAATTGGGGGAGTTTTCCAAAGATATTTGGATATTTGCAAAACTTGATTAGTGTTCAGTGAGTTTCAACACAACATGTGTTAAGAGTTTGACAAGAAACCAACCTGGGATCAATCACATTTTGTAAGTTAATTAATTCAGTGATGTACGTTATGGGGTGAAATTGTCATTAATTATATGTAAAGCACAAACCAAATGGAATATTATTTGAACTAATAATAATAATTGTGGTGTATAGAAGACTCAAACTGGCAGCTTTGTCACCTGGTCATGCCTCATCATGCCATGCAGGTCACGGTTGCAGGTTAGTGGGGGTTATCTGTCTTTGACCTGCTGCTTCCTGCGATTCCACTCTCTTTCCTTGATGTACTGCTCCTTCCTCTTCAGCTGCTCTTCCATGTTCCTCTGCCTGCTGCGCTCCTCCCTAGCCTTCTGCATGGCCGTAAACTTGTTTGTCACATCCCCCTTCTCCTTGGCTACTTTCGGCACGTAGCTCCTGGCCACAGGCTTCCTAGATCTGAGGAGTTTCTGCGATCAATGAGGGAGAAGGATGAAATGATAAAGTTACATATGCAGTAGGTGGAGAAGTTATGATGCTACTTTTTATCACTTCTCATCTTAAATTTCTGCCTCACCTCTTTCTTCATTGTCACATCAGAAACATTCTGGTCTTGATTTGGATCTTGGTTTGTGTCAAGAGGTGGATCATCCTTCTTTGTGTCTGCTGTGATACCATTAACAGCTTGTGTTTCTTTCTTTTTCTCAATGGCTGTGTCTTTCTCTTTGTGTTTCATACCATTAACTTGTGTCTTGTCAGTCTCATTACTGGCTTCATTGTTCATGTTGGAAGTGTTTTTGTCTTCTGTGTGCGATGCCTCCACACATTCCTTCTTGGCTACTTCATCTTCATTGAGAATCACATCATCTTCCTCATTTGCCATATCATCTTCCTGGTTTTCCATATCACTTGTGTTCTCTTCATTTTCATTTGCAAAATCATTAATGTCGTGGGCGACCACAGCCGTAACCTGTGCCACCTCAGTCATGGTTGTACCCCAGTGACAAGTTGACAAATAGGCTCTGTTGAAAATGTTTCCTGCAAAAGAAATGAAAGATTAAAATGTTGTTCTTTTCTATCCATGTAACTTTTCATTTCCAATGCAAAATGCAATCAGGCTGTTTTGTCATTGATTTTCAAAGCATTCATTGCTCATTGTGTGCTGTTAAAAAAATAAATAAATAAAAGTGACACATCTCGTCATAGTCAATATCCTGTGTATTTCATTTCAACTACAGATGACCTTTTAAAAAAAAAAAAGCTCCTTAAATGACTTTTTTTTTTTTTAAGAAATCCACTTCCTGACTTAACTGGAACAACTAAAAAGATGAGCTATTAACTACATTTCTAATGAATGAATTTGTAAAATAAAAAAATACACTGACTGTCATTGTGTGTCTGAACTTGAGTTTGTGTACTGTTGATGCAAAGTTGCTAGAGTGTAAAGTATATGATAAGAGTCGGCAAATGGAATTACTGAATAAGTTGCTAAATCCAAATAGCATTGCATTGTAAATTGATTAACAAATTATATTGTCAATTTAGTTATTCATTACTAGATAGACATATTAAAGTCACATTTTTAAATTTTATTTTGCTATAGTAATTTATATACAGAAATCTAAAATAGCCTACCATGTCTACATGGATTTCTAAATGCTGCAGTTTCCTCTCACAGTGTAAAGACATGCATGTCAGGTGAATTGGAAACTCTAAATCAAGGTGTGAATGTGTTACCTAGTGTTTATCTATTTATGTGTCATCCCAGTGATAAAATGGTGACTACCTGTGCCTAGAGTATGCTGGAATAAACTCCAGCCTGCTGTGACCCTGCACAGGATTAGTAGCTATACAAAATAGATTGGAGAATGGATGGATGGATTTAAATTTGGCCTATTTTTTCATAAAGAGTAATTTTGTTTTCATTTATTCATTTCTGTTAAACATAAATTAATCACTTTCTTCATGACCTATTTATTGATGGAAAACTCACTTATTTGCCCTTTGTTATTGTCCAGTGAAACACTAACTAATCAGTCGTTTGATAGCCATTTCTAAAGTTCTCCATATTCTCTATATTCTGCTTCTCCTCGTGTATTTTCCTTTGGGAAACTTTCCTCGATTGAAGCTGGGATCTTTAAGTGTGGCAGTAACTTCTTGACTTGGTGCCCCACTACCCAGTATGCTGAGAAAGAGCATATTGGATGCTTGCTGGACACTATTTATAGGCCACTTGTGCATCCAGGACATGTGATCCTGGCTATTTCTGATGGGTGATAGGCAGTTGGACAGAGCTCAAGTTGGCACCCATATGTCGCCCCACAGACCCTTGACAAAATGGCCAGACTAAGAGCACAACAACTGGAGGAATGAGGTCCATATGGACTATTAGTCATCCAACATTGTTAGTCAGTGTCCTCAAATACCTCTTCTATTCAGGTAATACCATTTATTTAGAAACTCTCATCATAGTCTGATATGACAAGGAGTTTGGTCAATTCACTGCTGGAACAGAGGCATCATGGATATACAGTCTTATGTACTACAGAGTAGGAAGAGATTCATTAAGCATTACATTTGATTTTGAATTTCTCATTGGGTTTGGCACCTGCTTTGCAGCCTTAAGTCAACACATCCTCCACACTGTACTGTTATGGCCACTTTAGGCCTCAGAAGTGAGGCACATTTCAACTGTCCAGAGCTTCAATGGTCTTCTAAGCAGCTCTACATGTGTCTGATGGTCAAAATACAGCTTCTCCGATTAAGCATTTGAAGGAGTCCACATCCATATTAATGTTTTTTTACCTGACCAAACATGGTGACATGCTGGAATTGTTTTGTGGCATCATTAGAAAAGTTGAATGTAAGGCCTCATTTCATGTGACGGCCATGATCTTTGTTATTAAATCAGTGAAAGCTTCAGTGATAACAGGTTCATTTACCTCATATCCTTAGGTTTAGGTCCTAATCTTATAGGTATTAATCTTGCAAAACTGAGTGAAAGAGTGAAGATCAGAAGATGAACAGCACAAACTGACAGCTGTACTCATCACCCGCCAATTTCATTATTTGAGAATGTTTCTTTTGCTGTCCATTGCTAACACTGAATATGGTGACACTGAATATATTCTCAATAATCTTTTATAGAAAATCTTCAGTGACTTTAATATCACCTTTGTATTAAGGTTGGTATTAAATAAATTAGCTATGTGCAACATAAAGACATTAAAAATGTAAAAAATAAACAATATCTTGATTTCTAAATCCTGTTAATTCAGATTTAAGTTCAAATGTGGCTGAAATAAGTCAAAGCCTGAATTTCTATGCCACAATACAAGAAACCATTTCACCATTTCTGAGTAATGTTTCACTATCAAACAACTTTCTTTACAATATCTGTAAGTCCAATACTGATACCATAAAACCAAGGTTTTCAAAAATAAAATCCAAAGATGCTCTTCTATAGCATCTGAAGTTCATATCATGTTTGACTCCATGCATTTAGGTCAGAAGTCCTTTTTCTGGCTTATGTACTGAGCTGGCAGGATATCATCATGAGTGACTCAGAAAAGTTTGAAAATGTATCTGCCACAAATAAACACATATTAATGTTTTATCATTTTATCATTGTAGATCTACAGCAACAATAAGACAAACAAAACAATGTTACTCATCATATATTGTGAAACAAATATTTCTTACAAAACTCATCTAACATTACAATTTAAAAACTTGATTTAGGAATATTGAGCATATTTCACTGACAGGATTTAGAAATAGCATGAATATAGTTTTCTTATAGCTTTGACCTTGCCCACATACTACTAATCAACAGATTATTTTAAAGGTTTTACAGCTTTAATAGCCACATTAATATATTAAAAATGTTTATTTACCTCTTTAGTGTGCTGTCGTGCTTCTTATTTTCTTTAAAAAATCCTTAAACCAGAACTCGTTAAACGCATGCCAAGCGGGACAATCCAAGACGCGTCCGCACGGCGCACCGACTGACTACGTGTCGGTGAGCGGTTTCCATAAAAGTACCGTTACTTTCTACAGGATAACGCATTCCGTGCGCGCCGTGCCAGACTCAGCTGTTGCCTTGCGTGCGCGCGCGCACACACACGCACACACACTTTTCCTGATCATCTGCAGTCATAAATGCAAATATGTCAATAATTGCCTATATAAAAATACTTCTATTCTTTTAGGACGACCCATATAGTTGTCTCTATCCTATGGCCTTAAGGAGAACAGATGATTCAATAATGAGGTTTAATGACCTTAATGTTCACTTTAATATTTCCACAACAGTCTTACCACGTAAAATAGTGTGATAACTTATCCTTTATTTGCTATAATAAAAGGATAAGTTATCACACTATCATAGTTTATATATGAACTATCATATAGTTTATAGAGGCGAACAGAATATGTCTGTGCAATTCAATAGACCACACATTTACAGCAACGGTAATAATGATATTTTTTTTTAACTGCTATTGTATCACATTTAAGATGTCAAATCTATGTTTTATTTTAACACAGCACATACTTCTCATTAACTCAGTACTTCAGTTTTATTCTGTTTTATTATTTTTTCTTTTGCATTAGAAGTGTTTGGGCAGACTTGTTCTGGAGCAGCATCTGTCATTGAAGTACCTGCTGCATGTTTATTTGCTGTTTATTAAACTGACTCTTTTCTAATCCTGAGTTTGTGTTTGTCCTCCAATTCTTTATCCTCATTCTAATTTCCTTATATTGCCCTTTGCCACAGCTCTTTTTTTCTGATTTGGTCACACAAAGTAAGATTTTGTCTCAATTATGTTTATAGCATAAGCCAAGACACACATTCTAACAATCAAATTCATGAGTAATGGCTGACTAAAATAAAAGATCAATTGCCTGCTATACGGACACTCTCCTGGTCAGCACTGTATAAGCTTCTGAGAACCTTTTGTTTAAAGGGCTGCTTGTTGGCTTGTTAGAAGCAGGATTCCTGACTTATCAGTTAAGAGCAGCGCCCTTTGTTTTTCTCAAGTAAAGTAACCTACACTGTCACTCTGCTATGCATGACAGTTACAACTCATATCAACATGTCAAAAGCCAATAACCGCTTTTCATCACAGGCACATAGCAACAATAAACTCCTATATGTCAGACATTTGAGGTCATACTGTATATAAGCCTATAATCATTATAGTGCTGGTGTCTATTACCTGAAACAAAACACTGATGATGGAGTTTTCCTTTAAACTAAGACGAGAAAGTGGCTCATTCTGTGTTGATGGATGTAAATAGAACCTATGATGGAGATAGTTTGTCCTCTCTAATCATGCACAGCTGCTGAGTCACTGACCAAAAAGGCATCACACCATAACAACAGCTTAGCGCTGGTAGAAAGAAATGTTGGTCCTTTGTGAAAAAGAGCTGTAAAGTTTAGAAAGGTTATTATACAAACTACTATAGGAAACTATACAGAAACACTACAGGAATGTTATGGAGATGTTTGAAACAATGTTCACAAAAGGAGTTATTATTGTTGTTGGCTCATGGCATTTATAAAAATCCTTATTAGACTTTAGGACAATGCAGCCTTCACTTGGAAATGACACTTTGCACTCACAGGTTAAAAGTGAATGTCAGCTCAAACCGTGAATCTTACATAATTTCAGCAATCATTCACTGTGTTCACTGAGAGGCTGAGTCTCAGGGAAACCCCCAGCAAAAGGGCAAAAACTCTGGAACTGAAATCTGAGAGCCGTAGTGGCATACTTCATTTCGCACTGGTATAGAAATAGATGGAAAACTTTTGGGGTATTTTGGTAGAATAGAAACAAAACAAATAGAATTGTTACAGCACTATTACTGTAAAGTTACTGTGTATAAAACTTAAAACATTTTTGGATTCGTGAGCTTCAGACAAATCAACTCAAGTGCACACAGAGCAGAAGATGGACATAAGAGAGATTGTAATATACCGGTAAATAGTATAATATAGCTATATTAGCAGTAGCTCAGTTCTCTTCCTTAAACAGCATTTAATAAGCAAAGTAAGGTTGTTTGTTTCTCCCTGATACTCTTTGGCAGTAGTTTTGTCCTGGTGTATTTTCCATAGTAGTTGGATTTTTGGAGACATAGTGAAAATGGATTTATCTGTATCCAGTATTGACACACTGCCTTCATGTGGGTAAACATATTTTCTGCCTGCTTAACAAAACCTTTGAAATTAAGTTGCAAGGAAAGGGACATCCACTGTACATAGCAGACATGCCAGTGTTTTGGAGATGCTTCTTTCACTCTGTCATGTTTAACTACTTCTTCTTGGAGTTGCACGAGAAGGGGGTGGGTGCATGCCCTGAGCCATGCAGGGCATCAGGGACAACAAGGGAGGCTACTTTAAATAGCATCACAGCTGTGGCAACTCATCAGCACCCTAAAGACAGCATCCTGTGTCAGTCTGGGCCTCAGCTGCTGCAGCTCAGTCCTGACACCCCTGTGAATATTTCTGTGGTGGTACAGCCTTGATAAAGCCCACTCCTCCTGTTGCACACCCAGTAGACTGGCTCAGCAGGTCATATCTGTGCTGGTTGATGGATACCCCTTATTTCAGCTGTCACACCTCCAATGAGCCAATTATATTGATGAATTTCACCATTAAGCACACCAACACAGCCACCTTAAGGGGTTTAATGAAACAGTGACTTCTCTTATAGTTTTAACAGTCATCACTGAGAGTGTCCTAACCTGATCCATAGTCAGCATGCAAAAACGTTACATTTGCTCATTGCAAATGGATGAGCAAATCATCCAATTGCTCTACTGCAACAAGCACTAAAGTGTTTCTTTTTTCTCTTAATACCTGACTTTAAGACATTTTGTCATTTGAGGGTGTCATATTTTCATGGTCTGTAAATAGTGCTTGCTGTGTAATCCAGTATGTAAGCTATAAATTGCACTGAAATTTGTCTGTATAACTGTATGGTAATTATGTATGGTGATTGGCTTAGTTACTATGCTGTACCAAAAAGAAATTCTGCTGATCTTGGTTGTGCAGTCTTTAAAGTGGTCAATTCTCTCATAAATTCCAGATTGCTGTAATGACATTAGAACATACATATCAGAAAAACATCAGAAAAAGCATCATGCAAAAAAATACATGCACATATGGCACTGTGTAGCAATATGGAAAAAGGAGGCCACAAAATAGCAAATGCTAATGTTCAGGTTATTTACTGCTGCAAAGAACAGAAAACATACTATTGTCTAAACAGAGTGTAGATCTGTAAGATCATATGAAAGCTGAAGGGTTGTCAGTATCATGTCTGAATGTCTGTTTGCATGTGGTAGTCTGACCAGACTCTAGATGATGACCTCTGTGATGCCTCTTTTGCTCAGCAGCTGCCAGTCTACAGGGTTAACTGAGGCGAAAATGGTGCTGTTAAAGTGATTGTACAGGGTCTGTCAAACTAAACATGCCTATCAAACTAAACTTTTTTTTCTTGCAGTGAATGAACGCGCAAACAAATGTGTGTGATCCTTTTTGTTGTGTTTAAGATCAAATTACTCAGAGCCTCTTAATTATGCCTTAAAATGCTTTATTGATGTTAGATGTTGCAATATGGTAGCATTTATTTGTGGAGTTGCTTTTTAACTGTTTCCCTCACAAACAACACAAATAAGGACTACAGTATCCATGATGGAGGTTGGCTCCTGTAGCTATGTCATCGGTTCCCAGCTGTGACTGCTGAATGCTCAGCTGTTGTGCTTACAGAGGAAAAGCAACTCCACCACAAAACAGGTGGCATCAGGGTGGAAAGACCAGGCACAATTCTATTTAAACTGGTGTAGGGCATAGACAGAAAAGGTGGAAAAGGGTCTTCCTCCAATAAAGTGCCCTTGCAGAATACACGATTAGTTTCATTAAATTATTTGCAAAGAGCCAAAATGGCTGCATTTGATCTGGCCAACACTGCAATACAAAGGTACCTTTGAAATAGTTATTTGGGTCAGAGATAGTTTGTGCTTAAAAAAAAGAAAGAAAGAAAGAAAAAAAAAAAAAGAAAGAAACCTGAAGCAAATAAAAAACTTTTTTTCCCCCCTATGTAGTATCTAGTATTTAAAAGCTTAATAGCAGTACTATCAGCTAATAAGTTTTTACTATATTAAGGATCACTGACAAGCAAGACTTACCTCTACCCCACTTGTTTAACATTATGATCAATAGATCTGATCTGGAGCCAGATTGTTTTAACTACTGATGGTATTGTCCCTGCGTAACCAAAATCTCTTTACAATGCCATATGATCCAAGATACTAATCTTTAATATACCTTAATTGACACCAGTCAACATTTACTTAAGTTGCCACGCTGTGACCTCACACATGCAGGTGCACATGCCTTACTGTTTTACCTCAGTGTGTTCCAATCATGAGGAAATAAACTCTCAAATCAAATAACCTGTAACTTATTTTCATGCTTTGGAAAAACCTGCAGGGACACATGGAACTTCCTTCCTGCTGCTGTTTGGTTTGTGAAGTCGAAATGCTTGTGCAGGATTCTTGGAGTGCTTAGTGCCCCCTGGTGGAAATAGCTAAAAAAAAAAAAAAAAAAAAAANAAAAACCAAAACAAAACAAAACAAACAAAAAACAAAACAAAAAAAAAACAACAACAACAACAACAACAAAAAAAACCGGCAACTGACACAAATCCTTGCTTAACAATAACACTTTTTAACACAGTATTCAATTAATCCCACTGTAAACAGAGTAAAGTACACTGTAGTACTTAGTCTATACACAGTTTATCACTATCTTGGTAAAACAAAGTCCATCTTTCCTTCTACATGTTTTTATATTTACAATATTGAGTGCACCAGGGCCAATGAAAAGTCATGTAAAATGAATTTAGGTGAGATGACTGACTGATGCTTATGCAGACTGTAGACTCACAAAAGCATGCATGTAGTAGATCATGACAGCATTAGAGTAAAACACGGCAAGAGCTTAGTGGCCTTTCCTTGAGAATGAGGACCACATTGCACTGTAGTATGATATCATCAGATATTTAATATCAAAACCACACTACAGTGTTACATGTTTTGTTGTTTGCCAGGCTCTCTTGTTCTCTTTAGAAACACTATGGATTACATATGGATCTGTAGTGTGCAGCCCTCAGTGTGTATTATATTGCTCGGCGGTTCTTGTCAGAAAAGGTTATTTATTTGGATCTACTCTTTTAGAAGTGTAAAACTTTTACAGTTACACTACCATGATGTCATCCTTATCATCAGTAGCTTTATGAAAATGTAATTTTTCATTTACATTTCATGCCAGTTTGGTATCCTAATAACGTCACTGATGATATTAAAAATATCTAAAAGTTTGTCGTACTCATATTTCTTACTTTTGAACAGAAAGTCTGGAGTGTATACTCTAGTCACGTGATCATCAGATTAGGTGAAAGCGTCACCGTCGATCTGAACCACTTCCTGGTCCGGGAAAACTGTGACATTATCGCGATAGACAGCCTGTTCGTATGCATTTCAGCGGCGGGGGCCTGACACTGGAATGCGAAACTACAAGTTATTTAGCAGCAGCAACAACAACATCACAAACCTCAGTCTGTCTTTACGGAAAGGATCTCGGGTCTCATTGGGACTCAGCTATGGTGCAAGACACAAGGGAGATTCTTCACGTGCGGTAAGTTTTATCAAGCCCCGTGGTGGCTAATACTTGTTTAGCTAGCTAATCCATCAACAACTATGGTTGTGACAGCTGACCAGCTAGATATGTTAGCCTTAGCAAAGCTAGCCGATAGCCAGTTCACGAACTGAGTTAATCTAACTTACCCAGATAAGTTGTGATAAGCTTATGAGCTGCATTGTTGAATGAATTACAGTCCACACTCGGCAAATCTCCGCTAACTGTGACCTCTCTCCTGTCGTAGCCATATGGTTCAACGGTATGGTTGTTTGAGTAACATAGGGAGGCTATCTTATGCTGCTAACTAGCATGCTAGCGATGGTATGTTGTCGTTGCTTGGTGCAGCAATACGGCTAAACAAACAACAGAATGACAAGCACACTTCTCTGTTAATGTGTACTGATTCCAATACACTAGCACTTTCAGTTGGTGCGCTTAGTGTTTGTGATACATTTCTGCTGCTTCCCCTGTCTGTATGGGCATATATATAATGTTCGTTTTAAAAAAAATACAAGCTGGCATGTTCTTCAGATGTCAGCTTCAGTGCTGTGTGTTTTTACTGCTGACACATAGGGTGTGTGACAGATCTTTAAATTCTTCTCGATGAACAGACGAACCATGCTAATATGATAACTGCACGAGTTTCAGGATTGTCATATCTGAATCTTTAGGGGATGAAAGGAGATTTGGTGTTGGAGCATTTGCAGCTTTGGGCTCGTTGACCCTCTGTGTTGGCTCAGGATGGCGCAGGGAGGCTCTCAGCTGGACTATCACATCCTGCAGGACCTCAAGCAGCGTTTTCCAGAAATCCCAGAGGGGGTGGTGTCCCAGTGCCTTCTGCAGGTACACACACACACACACACACACACACACACACACAAAAGCTGTTGGCAGACTGCTGTAAAATAGTATCAATATGGCACTCGTGAGTAGATAGGTTATGTTGTTCAGTTTTTGTGGTTCATCAGCATTTTGCTTTCCAAGGCTAGTGGTCTACTCTATGATGTAGACTGGACAGTAGGACTACCAGGTTAACATTTAAAAACTCTGACTTGGTGTTGAACCTCAATAATATTCCACTGCTGACTAAATTATGCATAAAAATTAATCTTGAAAAATGTCTTGTAAGAAGGGTTGGCATGAAACGTTTGATCAGATTCTTAGTCTTGGCTACTTACTCATTGATCACATATTGCCTGATATAATCAGAACTGTGTAAATTTTACACTGCATTTTTTAAAGCAAGGTTAGTACATGAATGTTTGTGATAAGACAGCATTAAACAGCAATGCATTTGAAAATAGTCATAGAAAAAACTTGTTAATATTTAGCAGTCAGGCACAGTATTGTTTTAGTATTGGCACAGTATCAAAAATTTCAAATATGCAGCTCTATTGAACACTCCCTTTCATATAACCTGCATGACTGAGATTGCTCTCTGTTGCAGAACAATAATAACCTGGATCTCTGCTGCCACCTGCTGGCTCAGGAGAGTAACCGATACCTGTATGGCGAGTTTCACCACAGTCCAGAGGAAGGGCGCCTGAGCCGAAACCACATGCTGCACATCAGCCTGGGCTACCCGGGCTCCGACGTAGTCAAAGCAAATGGAGGAGCAGTGGGAGTAGGGCGCTCTCTAGTGCACAGCACCAGTGACAGTCACATCGAACCCCAGCGGCCCAGCTACCCCGAGCCACTCTCAGCTCCTGCCACCATGGCCCCCTCCCCAGGTTACAATCCTTTCTTCATGAACGATCAGAGCCGCTCGGCCAGCACGCCCACGCCTCCACCCACAATGCAGGGCATGTCTCCCACCTATTCCCCCATCCCACGTTATACTATAAACCCAATAACAGTCACTGTTTCCCAAACTATACCCAATGTCCCACAGGCCCTACAGATTCCCCCTGGGCACTACGGTAACAACACCAACACCACCCTCTATATGAGACCCTCACCCTCCCAGAGCCCACAGCCAGCACCCTGGCANAACACCAACACCACCCTCTATATGAGACCCTCACCCTCCCAGAGCCCACAGCCAGCACCCTGGCAGTCCTCTGGGGCTTCAGTGTATCAGCATCAGCAGTCCCCTTATAGCACTCCTACATATGGCTCACCTTACAGCTCCCCACAACATCAAGTCCAGCCACAGCCCCAACCTCAGCCTCAGCCGCAACACCAGCACCAGCAATATGTCTTCCTCCCCATTAGTTCCCCAACACTTCCAAGCATGCCCTATCACCACCAGCAGCAACCCCAGCAGCAGCCAGCTGTCTACAGACCCTACCACTCAAAGAGCCCCCTCAAAAACCAGATTGAGATTACCCTTGAGGGTCCACGACCTCGCAGCAATTCCCCTGTGCACAGCTCCCATCCCCAGGGTGCTCTCTATATGGCCACCAGTCCCTCGCCCAGCTCCCCCTCCAGAGGCATCAGTATGAGCGGCCCCCCAGGCCCGGCTTCCTTTCACCCTGGGATGTATCTGCAGCACCAGGGCCCCACTAGGCCTCGGCCGGCCTCTTCTCCCCAGCCAGGCCAGTCAGCCTACGCCTTCAAAATAAAGGTCTCTCCGGGAGGGCAGGCACAGAGACCACCCAGCTCGCCGCCTGTGGCCGAAGCAGAGTCTCTTCTCAACATAGTAGACCAAGGGGAGCATAACGCCGCCCCTGCACCCATCTTGCCCATCTCTGCATTGCCAGGGAATGTTGCTTGTCAGTTTCAGCATATGCCACTGCGTTCAAGTTCTGGCTCTGATGACTACGCCTACACACAAGGTAGAGGATGCTTGTTTTCTTTTTTATTTGCCTGCTAGTATAGTCATACTGTTGTTCATGAACCCACTCTTGAATTTGATTAGCAGAGTTAATAGAGGCATGTCTGTTTGGGGAGGAACTTTAATTAGGCATACAGGAAAAAATAGAAATACCAGAAAACCTGATTTGAGTTTAACATATGTAAAATAATTTGTCTATGTATAGAAAGACACCTGTTATCATCACACTGGGCTGCTTGGTAGCAGGAGGTCAAACTGGAATCACACCTGGCATTCTCAAGAATTTGAGGAATCATTCAGGAAACGTTTCTGGCTTTAAATATTATATATGTATTACCACAATTCATAATGTAAAGATAATAATGCAATTTTAATGACAGTTCAATATCGGTGTAAAACCCTGTCTGTGATAGCACATAGATACTGCAAACTTACCTGTAAGAAAAGGCCAAATATTCTTCATTTGACCAAGCCTCTGCCCTTCATAGTAGTTGCTAGCAAACATTGTCAATTAAAGGCATTCTTTCACTTTTAAAAAAAGAATTCCTCCCCGCTGGTAATTTGCCCATGTCTACAGATGTTGGTTTGTAAGGGGAATGTAGTGTTTCACATATATTACTTGTTATTTAGTGTACTGGTGCGATATCACAATCTAAATGTTATCCTTGTAACAAAATTATACTTTACCTCACTGAGCACGACACATTGTAGAATACCTTTTCTCGTGATTTTTCCAATTCTCGCAGACGTGACTTTTTGTATCTCGTCTGTGTTTGTTCATTTTTCCTCCAGCTCTCCTGCTCCATCAGCGTGCAAGGATGGAGCGCCTGATGAAGGAGCTGCTGATGGAGAAGCAGAAACTAGAGCAGCTGAAGGCTGATGTTAACAACATGGAATACGACGCCCTTCAGAGACGCTTTCGACGAGTCAACTCCACCAGTCTCATTCCCAGAGTAAGAATTAAACATACACACGTACAGTAAATGTCTGTTCCTCTCTCTTTAAAGGCATCAAGGCAGCTCTTAATCATATTTTTGTACATCAGCACACTATCGTCGCATAGGAAAGTGTGGTGTACTGTGGACTGATGGCCAACGATGACCCCTACTGTTAGAAAAGTTCAAGTATCATTCTAATTTTGGAAGCATTCATGAAGGAATTTCTAACTAGTAAATAGTTTATTAGGATAACTATCCAGGTTGTGTGTTTCCACTGCTGTAGCCTGAAGAAATGACCCGATTGAGGAGTCTGAACAGAAAGCTTCAGATTGATATCGACTGCACCCTGAAGGAGACAGATCTACTGCAGTCTAGAGGTATACATGCTGGCACAGACACACACAGACGCACACAAATGCACAATTCTACACATAAACCTTTGAAGTGTGCCTCTGATTTATTTAAAAGTATCTGGGAAGAGCTGAGACCAGAAGCAGACAGAGCTGGTCTGAAGTGACGGATGAGCCTCTATCACACTGCATGTCTGATTTCTGCTTTCCTTCACAGGGAAGTTTGACCCAAAAGCCATGAATAACTTTTATGACAACATTCAGCCTGGTCCAGTAGTGCCTCCCAAACCTGGGAAGAAAGGTAGGAATCATCCCGTGTAGGTTTCAGGACACACAAATGGTTATGAGTTTCAAAAAGGGTGTAAAGAAGTGAAGAAAGAAAACATCACAATGGGGGAACAAAACTTAAAGGCCAAGGCAAAGCATTGGGTCTCATTGTGCAATGAGTTGAGAAACTGAGTGTATTGTTTTTGTTTTTTTTTTAAATCCCCAACATTAAGGATTTTGGACAAATTACTTTGAAAACCAACAATAAAGATTTGACCGATCTTTGTGTGTTCTGGCCTCCACAAATCTGTTAGCATTGAAACTAGACAGGAAACATGGCTGTCGCTGTCAACATGCTTAAGTGTTTGATGGCTGAATACATGCCTAATGCTTGTTTTTTGAGTGACAGCCATCACCATACATAGTCCACTACATTTGGATTGTTGTGCTATACAGTTTATGACATGAACCAACATTTTCCTTTCTTTTTTTTGGGTCAGAAGGGGAGCAGGACTCCAAGCCAGTGGTGGGGCCTCAGAGGGACGAGGATTTTGAGGGCGCCCAGTGGAACTGTGAAAGCTGCACCTTCCTCAACCACCCTGCACTCAACCGCTGTGAACAGTGCGAGATGCCACGCTACACCTGAGCTTAGTGCTGGGCTGCATTGCCTCCCCCTCCCTTTGCCCTGCCTCCTCCCAGCCCTTGAATAATATAAGTCCCATCCTTCAGATTCTGGAGTTCCAAGCAGAACTTTTTGCCGACACCTAGAGATCTTCCCCTGTCAATCAATATAAAAGCCTCTCCTACTTGATGAGGAAGAGTCACTATTCCCCTCAGCCTAGCTGTCCTGTCTCCCTCCACTACTCCTGAGCACTTTGAGCCCTGTTTCCACTGGCAGACTATGATGCTTTTCCAGGACGGTCGGAGACTTTTCTTATTGCAAATGCATTTAAAAAAAAAGAGTGAAACTGTGACTCTGGCAGCAGGTGGGGCGGGGCTTCAGAAAGGTCCAGGTGATTAGGGATTAAAAGGAGTAGGAGCTACGGTTTACCTAGTGAACATTCCACGCAGAATGTGTGACTGCCCTGTTTACACAACTGACCCATTCCTGAACTCAAAATGGAGGCACTTCCGCTTTTAACCAGGAACTGTAACTCCGTCTCTGACAGTGGAACAATGAAAGCAATGGTATAATAAGGTTTGATTAATCCAGTATGTAGACTGTACACTGTATCTGGCTCTGTATTAGAGCTCATTTCACTGAACACTAAAGAGACTTGCATATTATGCCACACTGTATTCTGTGTTCAAAAGATGTTGATTTCCTGTGCAAATGCCTCAACTTGCTGTACTTAATAAAATAAAGGAGCTGATTCTATGTGACTTGACCACATGCAAAGGGCATTATCAGTTTATGGATAAACCAAAAATGCCATTTTCAGTCCTTTTATTATGTTAGAAATCAAACCACTGGGAATCGGACACAGCAGCAAATAATGACATGGGTGCACACACACACACTGTTGCAAAAAGAAACTGAAGAAGTTTCTGATCTCTTGACAGGAATAGGAGGACAACTGTTTCTAGAGTGGTTGAAAGCACATGTTCTGTTCTTCAGGTGTGGATTTGTCTAGTTTCCACTTGTCATGAACTCACTCTTCATCTCACATGCACACATGCACTTCCTAAGCTATAACACAGCTGAACTGATGCAAAGACTAAGTTTACTTTGACATTTTTACAAGGTGTATTGATCAGCTGTAGCCTCTTACTCTACAATTTTTGCTTCAGTGTGTGCACCACTGAGAGAATCCTGTAACCAGCATGGGAAAACAAAGATGCATCATATGGAGAGGCATGTGAGCACATTTCAGTGGCATGTAGATTGCAGACATGCACACTCTAATCAAGCATGGTCATTTACAATCTTTCTTCCCACTTTTTGGAATGAATAATACTTTAGTTTGTTTACTTCACATACGTACATATCATACAACAATTTATCAAAATGCGAGTAACTTGGGTTATACCGCATGTTTACATTGACCAAAGGTCTTTCATGTTTGCTTTTCTACTCGGTATCGTATATATGTGTGACAGACTATGCTATTCATTAACCAGTACATGTTCCTCTCGCCAGTATGAGCGCATCATTTGGTAGGTACCTGTGGAATGTCCTTATTGGCCTAAGTGCCTTCTGTTTATTACCTCTGAACATTTTAATAGATCGAAGTAACTAGGACAGGAGAAAATAAAGCCAGTCCGCTGCAGCATGTAAGAACACGCTGTAGCCAATCCATTATACAACAAAACTGACTACTAGATGAAGAATGCAAGGCTACATTCCACATATATCTTATGGGAGATGCAGCATTTCCGTCGGGGTGCACTGGCTTCCTTTGGGTGATTCACTGTCATCCTCAGGATATCAGTTTAATAAGACGTCTTCCTTCTCTGATGCATTAATTGCTTGGTTGTTCTGAGTGCATCATTCTTTTCCTCTTCTGATTGGTTAATTAGTCCACCAATTCAACCTGGTATGGAGTCAAATCCATCTGTTTCGCTACAAATCCATCCATTTCGCTACAGATTTTCTGCCAAAAACTAAGATCTACTGGTTCCACTTAAAGGAGCTGCAACTTATTTGATTGGTGGCATCTCACACATTGATTTTGGAATTTTACTAAACAGCCTGATTTGCTGCCAAATGTCCATTGTGTGTGTAGGGCTTCAAGTCCATTGATAGAGATAGTCTGAGACAACAAACACAGTATGAAACGGAGAAGTTCATTTCCAGTCCTGAAACCAACAATACGGGTTTGTTTTTTGTAGTTTTTCAGTCTGTGGTTGTGCACTGTGTTTGACTGCTGAGGCTTTTACCCCTGCAACAAGAGAATGCAAACTCATATCATGAATGTAACACAGTGAGTCCAAGGTTCTCCTCTTGGCTCCCACATTTTAGTAGTAGTCTTCATAGTTCTTCGGGTTCAGGCAGTAAAGGATGGCGCCTCCAAAGGAGAAGATGGTGGATCCCCAGGCCAGACCGTAGCCCCAGTTAAACTCATGATACACTCTCAGACTGACTGTCTCTATGAACTTGATTGGGAACAGGACAAGGCTGCAGACCTGAAGCACAACTGCAGGGAAGAAAAACAGTGTCAACTTCAGAACATGGAAATACATATGGAAGTCTGTTTCTGCCACTTCAAAAAAAAAGAAAAAAAAAAGTCAGAATTCTGACTTTAATCTCAGAATTCTGACTTTTTTCTCAGAAGTCTGACTTTAATCTCAGAACTCTTTTTTTTCAAGTGGCAGAAATGGGCTTCCGTAAATACAGACAGAAACTTGAAGCTAAAATAAAAAAAAAAAAAAAAAAAAAAAGATTTGCCAGCTTCCAAAAGCAATCAGGTGAAAGATATGACTTTAATGGGCATTAAAATCATTGGAAGAAAAAAAATTTAATATGGAATAAAGGACTTTACTGCCCAATAAGTGTTGGATTTTTCTGCTGGCAGCCAACTGACCATGCACTGTCTTCTACCTTTGGATTTCTTGTTTTATCATTAAGGAACACCTGATCTTTCCCCTTTTAATTTCTTTTTTTTTTTCCCTCCTTTCTAATTTTTGTTTCTAATGAGGCAGTGTCACTTATGTTTACATAAACATAAACTGTACCTGCAGCAAAGAGCATGACAGCCACGGGCTTGTAGCAGCAACTCCTGGAGCCAAAGCACAAGGAGACCAGCGCCACGAGAAAGGAGAGCAGGGTGAGGGCTGCCCCCCCCAAGAGCAGGGCCAATGTGGCGATCTGCCAGTCTAGAACAAACACACCCAGGGACAGAAAAGGGGCGGGGGGTGGCGGGACAGGATGGGGAAGGAAAGGCATGAAATCACACTGAGATAGCAAGTGACATATGTAGCTAAAACGAGGTTACTCTAGAGAGAGTGATGCCTATACTGCTGACAAGAGGTAGGAAAGTGGAGAGATAGATGAGGAAGGGTAGAGGCGGTTGAGAGAAAAAGAGAGAGGCAGTGGAATAGGTCATAGGACACATTGGCGAGACTCAGTAACACAGCCATGCTAAGTCTCTCATGCCTGGACACAGTCACGAGAAAAAATTTCCACTCACAAACAAAAATTTTGTGGTAAATTACTACAGCGTAACACAGACTATTTGCGGTTCCTATGATAAGAGGCTGAGGCAGTTACAGCTGGTGATGTGAGCCACTGGGGACCCGTGGCCAATGGCTAAAGAATGTGAACCATGCAGTGAATAAAACTCAAAACAAGCATAGCAGATTCTGGCTGACAAGACACAAACAGCGCTCATGCTTGGGAACACGCAAACATCAGAGGCTTAGCAATGGATCACAGTGCAGCAGAGAAGTAAAAAGGTATTCGCTGAGGTGACTCAGATAATGAGTTTCCATCCCTGTTCGCTGATGCCAGATCAGCAGCATTCTCTGCATTTTATACAGATTTACTCTAAAAACACTCAACGAGAGCTCACACATTGGAAAAAGCGCTGCCTTAGTTTCTCCCATAAATCCAGTACAATCTCAAAAACAGTTTGAGAACAATGTATTGATTAGCTTGAAACAGGATTGTTGATAGATATGCTGTATGTTATTGTCGAGAGATTATGAGTCTTTCATAACTTGGCTGTGCACTTGCAGAAGCAGGAGGCCTATATGTAAACAGGCAGAGGATATTATGATGAGGCATTTGATTACACAGGAAGAAATCATTTAAAGTACAGTGGGTAGAAAAACAATAAATAGCATCAAAGCATAAAGGGAATTTGGCTCTGCATAAGTGAGTCGTCATCAGAGAGGATCGAAAAGTTCACAAAGATTTCAATTTGAATATATGTTAAAAAAAAAAAAAAAAAAAAAAAAAAAAAAATAGAACTATGCAAAATTGTCCATAAGATTAAGTACTGCCAAGAATACTTCCTCTCTACTGAGGCAGAAAATCATTTAAACATCCAGTTGCGGACAGAAAGTGACAAAACATAAGCTGCTTAAAATACAGTTCCCACTCTTGTTATTATTTGAGCAGCCAAGCAGCTCAAATATAAACAAACATCAACTACTTTTGACCAAATATGGTGCAGGATTTAGAGTTTAAAAATGGCCCTGTCACCACAGGATGTTGGAAGGAGCCCACAAAAAGCAGAGCTCTCATTCCATCCAGCTTTCACAACACAAGGTCCACTGAAAGAACGGCCCCTGACTTTCTTTGCCCCCGTCTCGCTGGCCGTCTCTCTGCAAAGGGCCACGATGACCTGCATTTGTCAAGTTCCATCTCTGGAGAGTTCTCTCCTCTAATTTGGTGCCTTCAGCTCAACCAGCCTGCAAATGAAAGTGCAGCAGTAACTAAAAGCCTTATCAGTGTGTCCATGAGACAAGTAGGATGCAGAAAATCCTCTCAGATTTGGAACAAACCGTGCATGCTGTGTAAGAAACGCAGCCAGAGATGGAGTGCTTAAAGGCTTGAAAGACAGGAAGTGCCAAAGTATTAATCTGCATGATGACAGATGGAAATTGAGATACTGTACATGTACTGTACATGAGATCCAATCTGAGCATTAATTACGGTTCTCTCCCTCTCTCTCTAAGACAATCACCCTCTTAGGATTGATAACATAATACATTATTAATATTCTTTTCCATTGCTACCTCTGACTAAGCTGGACTCGCTCGCATGCTCACTCCACATTCGTCCCTTCCCCTCGCACTGACCTGGAATCCACACACACTGCTCTTACACGACCATTCCACATTCCTAGCACTGTGTTAAGTGTATATCTTTTAGACTTGACCCCTGACCTCCTACCTGTGTGTGTGTGTTGTGAGAGCAAGAGATGGGGTGAGAGTCGCCATATGTTTCTGCATGTGTGCTTTTTTTTTTTATACAAACACTTCATGAGCATGAAATTAGATAATACCTCATGTCTACTTTCATATTCACACTGCATAATATTGTGCTTGAACACACACTCACTTATAGGCCTTGCAGAACAAGCCCAAAACATCTGAGCAGCCAGCTGGTGTTTGAAACTAACAGGATTTGTTTAATGCCCAGAGCATGACACTGAGGAAATATTGGGGGAGATGGAGCGGAGGTGGTGGGGTCGTAACTGATTACTGCAACTCAAATCAATAAGCTTAGCCAAGCACCAGCCTGAGGAAATGGGCAGTTCGCTGTTTGCATTTACTGTGGTATTCTGCTGCTGAGAGCTGACACGGAGACTGCATGTCTTTATATGGCACCAAACTGCACTTGGTCTGTGCTGACAGGGGAGAACGGAGGCCAACGTGGCCCACAGTTACTCATCTCTCAGACAGAAAGAAAACATTTTGTCAGACTAACAAAAACACAATTCACCTCGCAGAAAACAGAAGCTATAAAGGCAGCAAAAATATAAAAGCACACACACACAAACTGAAGAAGCTGTTGTCAGAATGCAGTTCAGGGAAAACTTTAAAAATTTATGCAGTTATTAAGTTTTGCAGAATAGACCTTAACCAACTTTTATGCTGATATGAATCTGCATAAAAATGTCCAACCAGTGCATACAATACAGTGGGTACAAAACTTAATAATTTTAAGGCTGTAGTGTTGTATCAAACTGCATTGTCATGTTTCTTCTTGTGTTACCATCCAGTGCAATTCAACACCAAACTGTGACTTCAAAAATACCAGAGTAGAACAAAAACTCTACCATTTGAACTTTATATTCTTCTGAAATTAACATCAAAATCAGGATTTAGTGCAGGGCTGTTGTATTAGTTTGCTTTTACAGTTGCTGAATGATCTCATATAATCAATAAAGGAATGAATGAATGATTTCCTGAAACCACAACTGGTTTTTTGTTAACAGAGTTGTCTCCTTAGACCACCAATTACAGGCCATACACCTCCTTATCACCCACTGTAATCAAAATACAAATTGTTCAGGAAAAACCTTCATGTTTAGACTGAGTGGAGAAGGTTCCTTAATAGAGGAAGAGCATTTCTTGAGTGCTTCACTTGTTTCCCTGGTTACTAATCTGGAGGCATCTGGATCTCTGGGGAGTTTGCTGCTCAGAGTTGCCCTCAGTCGCTGGCTGGTGAAGAAACTCACACAAAGGCTCATTTTGTGAGCAACAAAAGGCCAAATGAAACCCCAGCTGGCCCTCTCCTGGCGAGGCAAAATTCCCACATCATTCAGTGGAACGCTGCGCAAATGTTTAGAGAAAAAGTTAGCAGAGAAAAGCAAAGGTGTCTTACTCAGATTTAACGATCAACTTTGAAAATGTTTATTTTCCACTGGAGAGCAATAAAGCGGCTCTTTGTTCACTTATTTTCTGCAGAGAAGTTCTGCAATTTAAATTAACCAGGCAAAGTAAAGCTAATTATAAAGTAATTAAAATGTAGCACTCTCTTGGGTGCGGTTTTAAAAGTCTCACCCACAGAACACACTGGTGCAGCAGTGTACAGGGACTCTTTGTTATCCCTGCGCTGCTGCCTTTACTTTCATTTGAATATGAATGTGGGCGTCTGTCTGCGCATGGACTCCCCCCCAGAAAACAGTACATTTTCATAGTAAAATATCACCAAAACTACAACACCGGACTGATCAAACACCCATTCCTATATGTGGCAGACGTGCGTATTTGGGCACATAGAGCTCTCACCGGTCGCCAGTGTTGTACTACAGGACCACTCCACGGAGCTGACAGGCTTCCAGCAGGACACCCACATGGACAGATAGTACTGGTCGTCCGCTGTGACCCAGGCCGGACTAAACACGGCCCCCACATCCAGGCACAGGGCCAGAAAGACGCACACCAATCCCACCAACTTCAGGGGTGTCAGCGCCGACACCCGGACCTCCTCTGTTCCGCTCACGGATGATGCCATATCTAAAGTATCTCATTAAAAAGAGGGGGGTCCGTTCCGTTTCTCAAGTCCATCAAAATGAAAGTCTGGTTTAAGTAATGGTTGTCCCCCCTTCCCGGGCTGTGGGTTGCAGGATGGGGAGCCACTCAGTCCGCGCCCACACTGATACTGCTGTTTCTGCTGCTGTGGAGCCAAGAGCTCTGCTGACCGGACTGAACCGCACATCAGAGAAATAACACAATACAACAACGAGCTGCACCTGCTGCTGGGTCCTAGTGCCTAGATTACTCTCTCTCTCTCTCTCTCTCTCTCTCTCTCTTTCTCTCTCTCTCTCTCAAAGTCACAAGTGTAGTTAGTAATGGTGATGGCTCCGTTCCACATAGATCGCGCCAATAAGCCAGAAATGGAATGCAGCCAAATTATTGTTATTGGTTACAGCTGTGTTTGGCAAGTCAAAATGATCATTGCGATAAAAGTCTGGTCCTTCACCACGGACAATAGGCTCAGCAGAGAGACGTTGATTCTGGAGAAACTGTCATTTTTGCTTTTTCTCATCTGGAAAAAAAGAACTTAAACTACATAACTGAACTACATAAATTGTTCTCAGAAGCTTGAAAGAGGTATTTTAAGAAATTATGGAAATTCAATAAAAGTAATAATATGAAGTCTACATAGATAAAGCTTGGTGGAAAATGGGTTCATTTTCAATTGTCATCAAAACAACCTCTGATAAAAATCAATTGTTAGAAAAGCAGTCGTTTATCATTTCTTCTTGTGCCACATCTTTGTTTAACTTAAGTCTAATGTAAAATCTGGGGCAAATCCTTGCTGAAGTTGTCACAATAGGCTATTGGCTGGTTTGTGAAGCGATTTAAAGAAATAGCTACCATCTAATGACCACAACAACACACACACACACACACACACACACACACACACATGCACACATACACAGACACACAGACTTCAGTGACTGGAATTTCTTTAATTTTCATTTCATAAGTAAAATAGATTTTTATTGTGCAGTAACCTCTATTTTATCATTTCTGCTTGTTCATCTTTATCTGTTGGGAAGTATATCTCTTTGCGCTTTAGATTTGATTGTGTGCACATGCATGTGCATGTGTTTTTCTATTTGTCCCCAGCGGTGTCTCTACAGATTACAATCTGTAATTGTAATGATGCTGAAAGAGTTTGCCACCAGGAACAGTTGACCTACACTCCTGTACCTCAAAGACACACTCACACACACACACACACACGGTGCAAGAAGAAAGGCACTGGTCTACCACAGAACAACAGCAGCTCATCAGTCTTAATACAACACAGCGTTGCTGTGAAGTGGCTGCAGTAACACATAAGGAACAAAATGTCACTGCTCAGATTTAAAATTTTAAATTGACTGGCACAGAACATTAAGCAAAAGCTAAACCATGTGGAAACAAATTGATAAGTCTGCCTCTCCATCTGCCATCAATAGATGCAATGCACCAGAACTATTACTGTTTACAAGCCTTAAACAAAGTTAAAAGATGTGAGGAGAATGTGTAATTATGTGAGGCTAATCTTAACAAGTCATTTATAGTTTAGAAATAAAATGAATTTTACTGACATTTTGTACTGGTATGTGCAAGTGTCACAGTGGATGGATTCTTATTCTGACATTAGGATATGAATTGTTACAGTCAGTGCTTTTTTTTTTTTTTCCAAACATCAAACATTTACCCAGTACAAGGATTAGGTTTTCTCAAGTTCAGTTTGCTAGTTAGACAACAGCTAACTAGACCTAAAATCAGGCAGAGCAGCCAGAGTTTAAAACAAAGCATCTTAAAATAATTGTCAAAACAGATAGACAACAGGAATAGAGGTGAAATGCTACCAAAGCATTAAGGATAACAGAGGTGAACTGAGGTCTATACTGAGTTAAGCTAATTGACTAAACCATGTGAGAGGCAGGTAAGGGACAGCAGGGAGGTGTGATGGCAAATCACCACAAAGCACAGCAAAACACAGACTGTAACAGGAAGAGAAGAAAAGGAACTGAGGGCACAAGTTAGATGAGTGGAGGATCAAGAGCTCTCATGGTGCGTCGATACTACCACAATATGGTACATTGCTGCAACTGCAACTACTGCTGCTATAGTACTAATGCAGCTACTAGAGCTACTCTACAAGAACATTTACTCACAGAGTACTTATTAAAGCTGTGCAAAAGTGCCACAAGTATAGCAAAAATTACAAATTGACAAATTGTTATAGCTAAAAAAAACAAAACAAAACAATGTAAAAGCTATAGTTTTAGTGGAAAGTTCTCCAAGTTTTGGAGTTACAATTTATGGTACAAGAATAAAATATGATGACACAAAAACATTGTATGTGTACTGCATATTTAATTAAAACAATTATTTGGGCAGGTAAGATTGATTGATCGATTTATTGATTTGTTTAAATAAACTGATTTATTAAGTTAAATGACAACAGAAAAATTGGCTGGACAAAAGTACAAAGACAGATCAATGAAAAGGGAAAAATGTAAAAAACAAAACAAAACAAAAATTAATTAAACTGGAATGTCCCTAATGTATGGATCTTATGACATTTCCACAGACTTTTACATATTTATCTGTGTACATTCAGCAAGTGTCTGTTCCTTTTTAAAAAAAAATTCAGTTATCAGACATGGTGTTTAACTGCTGATATTCTGCATTTATTTATTTCTGCACAGTCAAAATGAGTAGCTGAGAGGAAATAGCAGTATCTAGTGGTCATTACACTTTGCACCTAGTGCATGTATCTTTTTATATCTTTTTAACCTTTCATGCTAAACTCACACAACTATTGTATAATTATCATTAATCATTATTAATTATTATTACTTAGCAGTTGCAGTTGTTAGTTTAATAGTCAGGGGCATTTGGCTAATCACTGGGATAAATTGAGTTCTGCTAAAATTATGTGATAATTTGTCTGATAGCTTTCCAGGGAATACACAGGGAATGCTTTCTACAGATTACAGGAATGTTCCATAAAATACTCAAGAGAATGTTTCCTGAAGCTTTCCTTGGTATGTTTTCTTCACAGCTGTAGAAATGTTCCTTTTAGTATTAAAAAAAAAAAAAAAAAAAAAAAAAAGTTCTAACAATGTTCCAGAAGTTCCATGCAGTGTTCTTACTCTACCTTTTTAACAAACGGGAATGCTGTATGGCTGTTAAAATTACTTTCCCACCAGGAACCTCCAGGGAACATTCACTATAGGGCTGATAAAGGTTTTTATAATGTAACCAAATAAGAAACTTTGGGGAACATTCCCCAGAGGTGCCCTATAATGGTTATAAGAGAATGGGAACGTTTGTAGATGATAATTACTCAGACACCTTCTGGGAAGTTCTTGGACACCCCACCCACAAACAACTCCAGACATTTTAGGAGGATCTTCACCAAATGGAAACCCTTGGGAAACATTAAAGGGATTTTAGCTGTTTACAGGGTTGCACAAATCATGAATACCCAGCTTTGTGAGTTTGAAAATTAACAGTCCCTTCCTGTTATTATATATATAATGGGTGTGATTTGTTGTTTCCAGACACACGTCCTGTTGACCGGACTGTCCCTTTAACGGGGAAGCTGCTGTTCGTGGGACCAGGCGGAGCTGTGCGCCTGCGTGCTGCCTGCATAACAACATTTTTTGGGCTACAGGGACAACGAATGATCGTCTATGCGCAATTTGGGGACGGAAACAGGTAAGACGAATCGAGAAAGTTTATTTCTGTATTCACAAACGCTTAGGACAGCAAGTCAAACCATCTACCATTCAGCGTAGCTCCTGCTGCGGACCTTCATGTCGGGATATCCGACCGTATGGATCACGGAGCATCCTCCCCGCTGATCAAAGCGTGTGGATGGGGCGAAGTCCCGAAGACTAGCGGATATTGATACGGATGAAAGGGGAGGAGGAGGAGGAATCTGCCATGTGGCGGCGTTGCTTTGATTTTGTTACGCTGGCTGTGGTGCGGTGTTTTTACCGGGGCGGCGGCGCTTTGTTGGTGGTGTTTCTCCGCTGGGGATCTATTTTGGGTCAGAGCTGTATTCCCGTAACACATCCATGCGTAAAACTGGTCAGCAGCAGCAGCCGCCATTGGTCACCGACGCTTAGTCAAGGATGCCTCATGTTGGCAACAGCACCACCCTTTCCTCTCATCTTCTCCTTCACTGATACATCTTTATTGTTGCTGCGTGGAAGTGATGCGCCCCAGTTTGTTTGCGGTGACTTTTTTTGTACCAGATTGTCACGTTTTCTATACATTTCTCTCAATATGTCCTGCTCTGTGATTCAACAATTGAAAGCTCCAGACTTTCTGTGTTGTGCAGTCTGTTCCTGCAGCTTTAAGTAGCTGTTTATCCTAAAACAGGAAGAGTAAGAGCTTTAGTTTTTGAAAGGGAGTTTTGGTTAATTATTGTTTAACCTGTATCAGCAGATGCAGAGCTGCACGATTCTGTAATCTCACCTTAATGTGTCATTTTCTACAGATAAATCACCCCAAACAGAGTCGCAGGAATCATGGCGAGTGGTAAGCCATCAGAAATACTTAATGTTACTTTGAACTTCACTTACAAATTCATCCCAAAACTCTCTGGTTTCTTGCCTTTTGTGCCTATTCTGTTTAAATTACACGTTACACATCAGGCAGAAAGTGGAATGTGATATTTCAGGGTTTTTTTATTTGTCTTTAGCACACAATTCCCATTCTTTCTTTGTTGAATTTCCTGTTTTCCAGCTTTTTGCCTGTTATTTCTCATGTCTCTTGTCATGTCCTGTGTTAAACATAGCCCAGTGTTTATGAGTCACATGGACTCTATTACTTCTTTACAGTAAAGCAAACATCCCCGAGGCATGTTGTGATGTCTTGTGTACAGTTTCTGTTCTTGAGCTTAATTTGTGATGGCGGATATGTGTAACACAGGGCAGTTCTGTCTGCCGCGCTCACTTCATTCCCCTAGTTTCTCTTTTATAGCAGGCATGGATGCCTAAATCAAAGAAGCTTTTGTTTTTATGCAGAAATGCAGTTAGTGGCTCTGGCAGTGCTCAGCTCGGCTCTACTGGCTTTGTTTCAGGCCCCCCCNACCCCCATTTTGCATCTCTATCCTCCCATTTTCCTTCCTCTTTCTCACTTTCAGTACTCTCTTCCATTGCCAAACGTCCTTCTTTATTCCTTCCAAGTTCCTCCTTTTATCTCTCATTGCCCATATTCTCTTTCCCACATGCCTCCATCTTGCTTCGTTTCCTCTCCTCCCGTCTCCTCCTTTCTTTGTTTCTCTCCCTCTCTGACCTCCTCATCTTGTCCCCTCTCGCCTGCTTCCAGTGTTCCTGCCGGCGGACGTGGCCCACTCGGTGCTGCGGCGGCTGCGCAGGGCCAACTTCCTGCTGGAGGAGATGAAGCAAGGCAACATCCAAAGGGAATGCCGCGAGGAGATCTGCACCTTCGAGGAGGCGCGTGAAGCATTTGAGAATGATGAGAAGACGGTGAGGGGACAAAAAGACACATCAGAGCTGCAATTCCTCCTCTTTTGAAGACCACACACTCAAATACACAGAGAGATAGAAAAGTAGAGCACATTAAACACCTGCCTCACTCGTGTATGGCGATGTGGGTGCACACATAAACCTCTTCAAGGGAGAGTTGAGCTGTTATGACAGGAAGGTGATATGAGTTGAATATTAGTTCCTTTGTTGGTCAGACTAAAACAGGCAGCAGCATAAAATTTTCTTATGCTGCTTAATTCTTTCGATTAATTTGTGTTTGGTCTGACTGGTGGCCAACTGGCTGGGAATCTCTGAACACGGTGGCTCCTCGCCAGAGCTCATATCTACGCATCGATATCGCTGCTGTGAGTAAATCAACTCAAGCATTATTCCTCACTGTTTGTGTGTCCAGCAATGAAATCCTACTCCAGGAGTGGTAGCCTGTGGAATGCGGGTGTTTTTCAGGAAGTGATTACTATCGGCAGGAAGAACAGTCGAGTGCGTGCTGGGGAGGGAGACGTTTTTGTAAAACTATTGTCAATGCCGGGAGAGCAACATCACTGATAGACACGCACAATCACGTGGTTTCTTTTTTTTGGGCATTGTTGTTCACTGCCTTTGCACTGTAGTAATCCAGATATAAAATATTCCTACGTGGATATTGTGTAGCGTGCACTTTGGTTTTGGAAACCATTTTGCATTACACTGTAGTCTAAATGGCTGCAGTTGGGTCTTATCTGGAAGAAAAATTTCTGATCTTCTGATGTTTTGACAGCTTGTGTGTCTTATTTTCTGCAGAGACGTTTCTGGGAGGAGTATGTGCGGGAGAGCAGCCCATCCAGAGGTCTGGAGACAGTTGTAGGCGGTATCCATTCTCTCTATTTGATTGTGCCGTTGCTATTGGTTGTTCTGCTCATTGCTGCTGTCGCCATCACCGTATGGCGCTGTCACTCTCGCAAGCGTTCACAGCGCAGCCCCAGCCTGGGACACTCTCATCACCATGACCACGCTCTGTCTGTGGTCTCTATGGACCATTGGGGGAGGGATTACCACCATGGTGACCAATCAGAGCTCAGTGTCCACAGCAGCCCAGCTTATCCAGGCTCTGAAATCACATCGGGAAGAGGAAGTGCTGGAGACCCTCCACCATCCTATGAGGAGGCTGTGGGCCACACAGATGTCCAAATAGAGACAGAGCCACCTCCACAATATGAAGATATAGTTAACACCAGCTCTACTAGTGTCAATGGTGGCCCTGGGACATAAATAACCAGCCTCGCACTACTACCACCACAACAAATGCCCGAAGCTACTGAGACCATCTTCTTATTTAGCAACACCACTGTCGTGGAATCACCAGCTTCCCCACTCAGCACCACTTACACCATTAATTAGTTAATGGAGTAATGCAGTCTTCGCTGAAGCTAGCGCTGCTGAAACTTGCACTAATCTGTCATCAAGGAGCTGAAGCGACAGCAGGAAATGATCCGCAATACCAAAACAAACCACCTCTGCTGACTTTTTAAGTTGCGTTTGTGCTGTTGAACTGTAGGAAATCATTGAATTCAGAAGGCAGACGTTGCATGTGGTGTGGAGGCGAAAATGGTTTTTGATTGTCATAGTAACAATAAAGGACAACTAATGTAAAAGTGTAGGTTGGGGTTGGACTGACGCAGTATTCAAGACCATTGCAAGTTATTTTTTTAGCTATAATTTGCCCATGGCTGATATTTTGTCTTGATATTCATCATCTTTGATGGTGTTGGTATTCACTGTTTACACCAAGACTTTTGTAGTTTGGTGAAAAACAGCTTTAAGACCACAAGACAAGAAAAGTCTAATAAAATCCAAACTAATCAGTCATATATTGCCAAAACAATGTATCAGTTGAACCCTTGTACACTTTTTTTGTGTTAGGAATGCTTTGGGTTTTAAAGTTAACTGAGAAGGCTTGTGTTTCATATAGGAGATGCTGAAACGTGTTTTGTGTAGGTGTATCCTGTGTGCTTACATTTTGTTTATGCATGCAGCTTGGTTTCTACATACGGAGTGGAATTGGGCATTGCATTGTTTGTGAAAGGGGCACCAATTTTGCACATCACAGTTTGTTGGTCTTGGGGATGAACTGTTCAGCACGTCAAAAACTGCATTAAGGCTTTCGTGGGTTTTAAGGGGTGCTGTGCAGTCAGGAAAACTGACCTTCATGACATCGCAAGCATCACTTCCTGATGGTGCTTTAGAAACACGTGCTGGACGACAAGTGCTTGACGACAAGTTTGAGCGCTAAACCTCTCCTATACATCTTTTGTGAATTCTATGCACCCAACCTCTTAGAGCGGCTTTAGTTTTCAAACTTATCCTTAGTACAGACAGGAAGTAACCCTTGTGATGTCACAGAGGTCAGTCTCCCTGACTTTGCACTGCACTCTGTACAGCCACAAAAGCCCTTATACAGTTGTTTTCATATGCAGAATAGTGCTCCATGTGACCAATAAACTGAGTTTGACGGGTAAAATCGGTGGATCCCCCATTAATGGACAGTGCTGTCTGGCTCATCTTCATCTCTTGGCAGCTGCTGGTTGCTCAGACCCTGCTTTTACTGTGAATGTGCATTCTTCCCTACTCTTTCCCCTAAGCCAGATGTAACTGCGTTGAACAGGACTGTAGACTGTTGTGCTGTGTTGCTTTCACTTACACGGAAGATTCTTCTAATCGGTTTGAAGCAAAATAGTAAATGTAAGTTGTGAAGTGCCTTGGATAGGAATGTGGGGCAGAAAGCAATAGAAACAGCAGCTTTGGGGAAAGAGTGTTCGGTGAGGGGGGGATTCTTTATTTAACGTCAATATGGACAGAGTCCATGTTTAGCATGTGTAATGTACCTGTTTATAGACATGTATAGTATGTATATGTGTGAAAGTAAATTACAGTGTGTATTTTTACTGCACAGTAAAGCAGTGAATGCACTGATAATGATGTAACCATTATAGGTGGTTAACAAATGAAGGCACTTTTTGTTGAAGCTCAGAATGAGCAACTTAATTAATACTAGGACACATTCTGGTTTGGCGTCTTTAGCATCAGGATGTCACGATATCCTCTGACAAAAAAGTGCTCACAATCTGTATATGCAATCTTGCTGCAGAACTTTTAAACACGAAAAAATAAATCTGACTAATGTTCACTAATACTGAGAAATGTCAACAGTTTCTGTTCTGCACATGACAGACTTTGAGCACTGATCTTTATTATTTTTGTGAGTTGACCTGTGAACCTCAGCATTTGCGATAACCTTGAGTTGAGTTGTGCTGGCAGGAGTAGCCATTTTGTGAGGCTCAGTTGTTGTACTGTTACTTACAGAGTCCTGTTTTTATATTGCCTTATAAAACAATAACATTAAAACTTTGAATAACATTAAATGCAAGGGAATTTGTTATAAATCCTTGGATATGTGCAGAAGCTTGAATTCATTTGTAATAAAATATTTAAAATGTGCTACACGTTTCTTAAAATTTTTCATTGTCTCAAGAATACGATCCAGTATGTAAAGGTAATTATTAAGCAAGACATTAAGTTTTTCCTACAATTCTACCACATGAACCCAGCAGAGGGTCAATCAATAAAAACCCATTAGACTGCTGATCTTTATTAAAACTGTCATATTACTTTAAATGCAAAATGATCTCAAAGTTTCCAAAGACAAATATGAAAAGTAAATTACAAGAAATGTAGATTTTTTTTTTTGTTTCAAAGTAATGCTGAAGCCTTGAAATAGGGTGTCACAGATTTCAATATTTAACTTTAAGTGCTACAACAAGCAGAAACTGGATATGTAATATCACACGGAGTGGAAAAAGATCTATAGCTTTAAACTGCTTGGTGGGAATTTTACATTTTAAATGTTGCTAGACGTTTGTAAATAGGTACATCTCAAATGACATTTTCCACTCTTCAAATAGCCACATGATGTCACGACTCACATTCATGCTATTCATGCCCTCTGTGCAGCAAAACCCTAGTATTGTTAACTACTGTTCAAACAAACCAGGTTTTATAAAAGGTACTTTTAATACACAAGTCAACCAGCCACAAATGAATGGAGCTAAATATGGAACAGAATGACAAAATAGACCATTATTATGACCATCAAAAAAAGCTTCATTAAAATGTAAAATCAGTGGTAGCAAACAGTTCATTCCTACTTTTCCCTTTCAGTGCTTTAATCTATGACAGCTTCAAGTAGAGCAAACCACATTTAGCCCAGCATAGAAAAGGCACAGCTAGTGTGTGCGTGAGAGAGAGATACAAACACTACTTAAAAGGAGCAATGTGAGATAATCCAAAAGCTTTTACAATGGCTACTTGTGATGTTCTACATTGTTTGGTCCAGCTTTAATTATCAATCATAACCCAGGTTCATGTATTATAAGATATGATGAAAAAACATAGTAAACGCGAAAGCAAGAACAGTACCAGTGCAGATACAAAACAAAAAAAATGATTATTCAGGTTTATATTATTTTCACTGATGCAGCAGAAGTGCTAACTGCTGCCGACAGACGCTTTCCCAGATGTTTTGGCCACACTGACATGTAAACCTGTGAGCAGGCTGGTCACACCCACTCCTTGGGGTTTCGTAACACCTCCAGCATCTTGGCCTCCTGGGTACCTTTGGCAGGCTCGTGCATGTACTCCCACCTGGGGATGAAAGGGGAGTCCAGTCACCAAGCAGCACAAACAACTCATTGCTCTCATGTAAGAATGAGATTAGTCTGCTTTAAGCTGACGCTGGCCTACCTGGCAGTGAGGGGGAGGGACATGAGGATGCTTTCAATTCTGGAGCCGGGCGTGGCCAGGCCAAACTTCACTCCTCTGTCATACACCAGGTTAAACTCCACATACCTGCAACACAGATTTAGAAACCTCCTCTAGATACTTGACTTCACATGGTTTAATATACGTATATAACGGTGATTCTCAAATATTTTCAACAAAGTACACTTCTGAACAAACCAAAACATCTACACCTGCTGCCTCACCAACAAATGCTAATGCAAATTGACACTTAATCCTCTTTTTGCCTATCTTTGCATGTTGCTTACATTGCATGGTTGTTTATCTGATTTTCTGTCAAGGTTAGGTTTATGTCAGAACTCGCAAGCTGCACAGAAACACACCTTACCTGAAAAACTTTTCAATCCAATCTCAGATGCATTAACTTTCATTTCTATTAGACTCCTGACCTCAAAAATGGCATGGAGTACAAAACACAATAACACAAACATACAAATAAAGGCAGGCAGCATGGGTGAAGAAAAAATGAAAACCAATGCAAATCACTTAAACAAAATCAACACATTTCTCAAAAAAGCACCAAGTCTGTGGATCACTCCTGGGTTCTCTGACTGCAGCAACAAAACCAATTTAAACATAGATGGATACTTAACATNTCACTCCTGGGTTCTCTGACTGCAGCAACAAAACCAATTTAAACATAGATGGATACTTAACATAATAATTTGGTAAATACTTTTCTCTATATTGAACAATTTTCTTGTTTGTGCATTCAAACAATGCATGGTATTCATCCCCCACAAGGTTGCCAATGCATATTTTACATATTCTATATCTTTTCTTTCTAGCCCAAAATATCTTCCAGTAACATTTGGGATTCTAGAATTAGCAAGCCTGAAATCACAGATGGCTTGTCTCTGCCCCCTATTTTGTTGCAGTAAATATTTTTCAAACTTAAATTCCTTCTTGAATTCAGCATAAAGGTTGCAAGATGACATCTGCTGTAACTCGCTGGACCACATCTGTATAAACTGATCTTCTAGTCTCTGCTCAATAATTTTTTTAAGCAAAAGAAATACAACTTAATGTTATGACAGTTAAAGTCTATATTCAATATATTTTTTGTTCAGTTTAATTAGCTACTTTTTAAGCAGCTCTGTAAGTTTAGAAATTGGTGAATAACGTTATGTGATTCTGGCATGAAGCTTTAATTTCTTATGTAGTGCTTTAACAGCTTCCATTTGAAAAACCGAGAATGTGGTCAGTGATGAGTGGCTCATGGAGACTGGGTCTAGAAGGTAGGTGGTGGGTTTGGAAATTTTAGCCAGTAAAATAAAAATCTCAAGTGTGATTGAACTGAAATGGTCTAAATAAGTTAAAACATGCAGACTCAGCTGCATAGCCCTTTTCACAAACTACAATGTAAAGTACAAGTGTAACTCACTAACTGGTCTTACACTCACCTGCCTCGTCGTATCTGCTGCCAGGCTTTCTCCTCGGCAGTGAAAGAGTCATTCAGGTGTTTGTGTACGATGGGCAGGTAGCAGGGCACCACAGTACGGGCACAGCTCTTCACGAAACTGAACGCCTCCTCCTGACTAGGGGAGTCCAAGTCGTCGAAGAAGATCCCTCCTATACCCCGAGTCTCTCCTCTGTGGCGGATGTAGAAGTACCGGTCACACCTAGAGACCACGATACACTTAAACCTCTACTATAGATGAAAATATATGAAATGACATATATGAAAGGTGTATGAAGATATATAAAAAGTGGGCTGTTCCTTTCTCTACACAGTTAACAAACAGTACAGTAAAAAAAAAAAAAAAATGTTATCATATAGTATTTCCAAGCTTGATGTGAGAAATTTTAACATCAGTTGAAATTCTCATGAAGCACCAATAAAACTACGAAACGTGACATAAGGTAGTCATGTAATCAATATGCGAGGTTCAATGTATTTCAAGAATTATTTCCAATCAAGTGTCATAATTTAGTGATTTGTTGAATACCTTCCGCTCAACCTGTCATGTTTACATCTCTTTTATTATGTTCATCCTGTGTTTATTTATTTATTTATTTATTTTTTATTTTTTTAAACACAAAACCATAAAACCTGTGTTATTTTGTGCCAAGGAGTTTACACAGTGTGCCATGCAAACAGGAGGTCACTATCTAGCCTGTACACTATGCTATACTTCATTTATTACTGTAAAAAAAAAAAAAAAAATNAAAAAAAAAAAAAAAAAATTCACAAAAATTCACATATCACAGGCCATATCAGATAAACCACACCCATCCTGTTAGTTTCCTCAGTAGTCATTTGCTAACCAAGCCTGCCTCAACGGCTTTTCTGCAGTTGGAGACTTCCTCTTATCAACACCTAACAGTAACGATACACCCTCAATGACCCACACACACATTAATTAAGGCAGGCACGTATGCACGTCAGTAAGTCCGAGCTAGCACGTCAGTAAGTCCGAGCTATGAACAAACACACACACAACGGACAAAACCAAAGAGTCAAACTGTACCATTTCTTGAAGTCAGGGTAATACTGTGCGTGGTGTTTGTCACAGGCCTCCTTCAGGGTGTTGTGGAAGTGGAACGCATCTTCCTTATTAACATAAACTGGGGTGAGGTCTGTGCCTCCACCGAACCACCACTGCTTAGAGCCTGCAAACACACACACACACACACACACACACACACAGGCAAGGAGGAGTGAGACAAGGGTTATCATACATTCACATACTCAATAGTGTCACTGACAGCAAGACACGGTCGTCAATGTCAAAAACTGACACTTACCATCTTCTTCTTCGATCTCAAAGTATCTGTAGTTGAAGTGTACTGTGGGGATGTGGGGGTTCTTGGGATGGATAACGGAGCTCACCCCCATGGCACAAAACGGCAGCTTACCTGTGAGAAAATACAAACTAAAATTTTCGCTGGTGCTCTCCACTAGAGCCGCTTACAACAAAGGTATCACAATCTGAAGCAGACAGCAGATAAACAATGAATGAATACCTCTGAAAAACACAGGAGGTGTTGGGTAAAGTTCATTTTAACGAGGTTAATGATGGCTAGTCTGCATTTAGCCAAAATGTACATCAAGATTTTTATCTGCTTGGAAATATTAGAGTTAAAAAAAAAACAAAAAAAAAAAAAAAAAANAAAAAAAAACTCACCGTCTTTCCCTTTGAGTACTTTCCCTCTGCTCCTCATTTGCTTGGCAGCCTCCTCGGTCAAATTCCCAAACACCACTGACACATTCACCCCCGCTTTCTCAAACACCTTTCCATCCTGCAACACACAGCTGATTCCTCCACCACCTGGCACACGCACACACGCACACACACACACACACAAACACACAGACAAAGAGAAAGAAAAAAAAAACGAAAGTGTGAATGAAGCAGAAACGAGTGCACTTTCTAAGGTTGGGGACAAATAGCCTAATCAATACAGTAAAATAGTGCAAAGAACATTAATAAAAGTAAAATATTAAACAATCAGATTCCAAAATCAACTGAGACGGATAAACAATAAGCCAGTATCAGCTGGTAATATTAGCTTGTCCATATATTCCAGCTTTACTGTTAGACTATGTTTACAGACACTGAAAACATATTCTGATAAATCGCTGTATGCTTCCTTTACAGAGGATTGTTCTGCTTTTTTTTTTCCAGTTTATGGCTGATTTATGTTTGAATTAAGGTTTATGTTACTGTGTTCTGAAAAGACCAAAGCTTCTAGCACAGCAACATCTAGCATGCTTGAAACTCCCGCATTTGCAGAACCTCATAAACATTTCAGGCATCATTCAATTTCTGCAGTATGGCAGCACCATACCCTGCGGATCCCTCACCTTCCTTCCTGTCCCACCGGTCCACTTTAAACGTCCCACCGTCTGCTTCCTGCAGGGCTCGGCAGAACTCGGCCTGTGTCTCCATGATCAGCATTTCCATTCTCGTACGCATCTCCCCTTTCCTCTCCTGCAGCACGCTGATGTCAGTCACAGTGGGAGACATGAAGCCCTTACATCTCGCTAGGATATCATTCTCTGGCTCCTTCTCCGCTACACGAAGGACCCTTGATGCCATTTCAGCGCGCTGAAAGTGGCTGGCGTTGGCCACAAACCCCGCTACAGCCGCTGCTGCCGTTATCGCTGCGGCTCCACTGAGCGCCAGGGCTCCCCTTCTGGCTCGCCCGGACGCGGATCTGCCTGCAGCATCATGGGACATGAACCGTACTCCGGCACCTCTGGAAAACCATCTCGTTCCCGGAAGCGAAGTCAACCGGCGTGCTGACAGGCTGTGAAAGCAGGGTAAAGGTGTGTGTGACTCTACCGTGCTAGCCAGTCCCTTTAAATGTGACACCAAACATCGTCCCGCTGTGGTCTGTGCCATTTTGTTTACCGAGTAAAATGCTATAGCAGCCATTTAAAAGGATAAAATAAACACCAGCTCCTTAGGCGTTCATGCTCCTTTCAACTGCAAAAAGTTGGTGTACGTGCTATCAGCCGTTGGCAGGTCAGGGGGTGTGTGAGCGACAGGCGATAGAGGCAACATGGGACATGTAGTTTTTTATCATTCGCGGCGCCGAGCATTCAGAATAGCGATTGACCACAGTAAACTTCATTACCCAAAATGCTGTGCGCGTCGGTGTACTTAGCTGTGCTGCCTTCAAGTTCTCGTTTTATGTTCAGTGTTCTGGTTAGCAATAAACGAATTTTACTGGTTTTCTTTCACATTTTTTGTAGAAAGTATAAACAGAGTAGAAAGTATAATCAGAATAAAACAAACATTAGGCAAGAATGAGATGAGAATGGCGAGCATGTTAGCGATGCTTCAATATATTTAGACCAATTAAAAAAACAAACACCTTCGAGGATAAATACAGAACTAACTACTACAGTACTACTTATATAAAATTACACTAGAAAACACAAAATACTTGTTTATTTGTGTTAAACAAGTGTTATAGTGGTTGTGGTCTCATAGGTAACGTCACATCTTGTAAAATGTCTGTAGTCGAAAAATTTGCAGCTGGATTAGATGTTAAATTTAGAAGAGAATGTATATTTTGTAGGCCATCACGAATGCGATTCTTGATTTTTTTTTAATATTGCAATGTTATTTTTATTTTATTTTATTTTTTGGGGGGGTATGCAAAGAAGGAAATAAATAATGGCTTTGGAATGTACCTATTTATAGTATCAGCCTAAATGTACTATACTATCATACTATTAATTTATTTAGGAAAGAGTTCGTAGTACAACGGACCATTGGGATGTCTTTCCTTGTTTGTGTGCTGTTCATGGAGATTTTATGTCTGAGTCCTCTGGGCATGCGCACACAGTAAAGCGTGTTGTGCGTCTCTATGACGACAGCACTATAAACGCTTTAGTGCTGTACAGGGACTACAAGCAGATTAAGCGCCCACAGGTGTTTCTCTGCATGCTACCAGCCACTATGTGGGCCAGTTATGTGGACCACTAAACAAGCTGGATCGCTATCAACTCCACATCAATACAGCGCAACCCGGTGCTGGTGAGTTTATCATCAGTCATTTTGTCATGCAATTATTTACTAAAATGTTAAAACAATACCGAATTTTTACTTTTACGGTTGTTTAGAGGCGTGCGTTACAACCTACATTCCACCTCTTTAATTATGCCTCTGTTATCTTGTTCTGTTTCAACCCGGGAGACATAGAAGTTTAAGGTAGCCAATAAAACTGATAGCTATATGAGTCATAACATCAACATCGATTCCATAGGTACAGTAAACACAACATAACATGTACTAACAGTGGATCATTAGAACTAATAATAATAAAAACAAAATTAAAAAAACAGAATACTCGTTTTTTGCCATTATCTTGCACTACTGAGTTTTGGCCAACCATGACATTAAAACTTATACACTGTATCATCAAGAGCGTGGATGGCCAAGGTAATATTCTGGGATCATTTGTGATGTGAATATAGGATAGAATAACATTTAAACTTTATGCCCAAATCCACACACTCTCAATTCTATAAATGTAGATGGACTATTAGCCCTCCTTTGTGTGTTGTTGTTAATTTGGTCACCCTAAATGCAGCCTGATCATATGGTATATATATTTAAAGAATCTGAATTTTGTATGAAGGTTTTCAAAGAATTAATATGACTATTGCAGAGTCAAAGGCAAATTGATGTTTTGCCTCTTATCTCAAGAGACTTCATCTCTTCTCCTGACAGGTGGAGAGTCTCACATGAGATGTGGGTCATTCATACCTTGATCCCTGCAGGAGACATTGTAGTAGCAAATAAAATATTAACTATTAATGGCACTAATATGTTCAGGTAATTACATTAACAATTGAAAGGCAGGTTAAATGCTCCACCATGTGGGTTAGGAGAGATCAAAAATTAAGTTCATTCAATTTTTCATTGTTCCTTATAAGATGGTTTAAGGACTATACTCCTTCATAAATGTATTCAGTCTCTGAAGATTTCTTCTGAGTGGATACTGATCCAAGACTTGCGTTGTGTTTTAAGAAAGGAAGCTTACCCCCTCCCCACCCAAAATTTGTAGGTAAATGATAGTTTGTGTAACAACTTACGGTAAGTATACTTTGTTGATTCCTTCACTGTATGTTTATGACAAGTTTTGTTTCACAATTGCAACAATGTATATTTGCTGTCTTATAAACCCATGTGTGCTGCGTACTCTGTGAATGGCACAAAATAATAATGAATGAATGGATGCATGAATGAATGAATGAATGAATGAATGAATCAGTCAGTCAGTCAGTCAAGTATGATAAGAATTATAACTTTAGTTTCATATTTGCATCAATTTAGCTTTCATGTCCTGACAGTCAACTGTTTTCCACTTGCAGGGTGTAAGTTTCACTGATTTTTTAAATTAATAAATATGCAAATATACCAAAAATGTTATTAGATACAGATGAACCATGCAACCAAAGGCTACTTATATGCCCAGTGTTAAGTATTTGTTTTTTCTTTGATATAATGACCAGCCCATAACAGATTTAAGATCCATAAAAAACAAACATAATTCACATGCCTTTATACCTCTGGATGCTGGCTGATTTCATGGAAACCACTAGTTTTCAAGAAACCTTTTCAAGAACCAAAGAGTTGTTGAAGGGGACATTTTGACCTGATGGTCAGAGGGACCATCAAAATAGAAGGAATCACCCTCTGGAGGCCATTAATATATTATCCCATTTTACTGAAGTGACTGTTAGTTGCTGAGATACTGATCAGGATACATTAGGTTGCTTAGGCCATGTTGCTAGCAGGCCAAAAAGAAAAAAGAAAAAAAAAAAAAAANAAAAAAAAAAAAAAAAGAATTTAGTTTCATGTCCTTGTTCTTCTCACAGTGGTAGAATATGAATGAGGCAGTTTGCACAAAGTCCCAGGAGGAGTATGAGGATGACTTTGAGAAAGACCTGGACTGGCTGATCAGTGAGGAGGGCCGGAGTGAGGACCAGGTAAATGAGTTTGTAATCCCACTTAGACAGATTCTTCATTGCATTCTCTTTTTTCTCTAACTACTTTCTTTTTAAAATCATTATATGTATTTATTTTTTACCATCTTTGCTGTGTATTTTATCATTTTGTAACTAAGCCAGTATTGCTCTACTTACTGCAGACTGGGAGCTGCTGGGTCCGTGACCCTACTCTGTGAAAGTGTGACAGTGTGTAGTGTTGAGTTACTGAAGCTAGCATGTCTCGCTGTTTGGATGTGAAGCCTTCAATGACATACTTTCACCTGCTACTGATGGATGCATTATTGATGAACACAACTACACATGTCTATTATCACACATATAGCCATCACACTAATTACCTTCTAAGGACTGTTCTTACTCATTATCTTGCATTCAATCCTAAATAATGCCTGTGCCTTTCCCACCCCACAGGGTCCTGACTACAAGGACATAGAGGCAGAAATTGATAAAGAGCTGGAGGAGGATGAGAAAAAATCAGGAATTAAACAGCAGAAGAAAAGCCAAAAGGAAAAGCAAGGCAATGAAACAACAAGGCTGGAAGAGGATGAAGAGAGGTGGCCCTCGCCCATGGAGCCGTTAGAGTATGATTCAGACAGAGACAGTCCACAGAAGTCATCACCTGTTGTCTCACCTTCCCCAGTGTCAGATGACCAAACAGATGAGGAGAAGAAGTACATTCTGGAGAAGATCCAGCAGGCTAATCGGGATCTGCAGGACCAGGAACCACCGGATATGTCACGACGCAGGCGGCTGCATTTTAAAGACACACTGGTGGACCTAGTGGTGCCGCCACTGCAGTTTGAGAAAGAAGGCGCACCCAGTGCAGGGATGGAGGGAGAACAGGGCAGCACAAAACCAGACCAGAATGTGGAAGCAGAGAATGAACTTTCAGAGAAGCTGTCTGAGCTAAAGGTCTCCCCACGCAGGGCTGAGGAGAGCAGTGAAGGAGGGCATGAGATAAGGGAGAGCAGGGTGCTAGTAGAAAAAGATGGGAAGTTTGACCTCATAAGCCTAAAAGAGGTGGAGAGTCAAGGTTTTCTGCCTCCATTAGCAAACAACCATGACAATTTGTGCTCATCTCCTCGTGCCCAGGAGGTGACTCAGAATCCCAGTAAGATCCACAAATCTGCCTCCTCTTCTCATCCCCATGCCAGCTCTTTCCCTTTCCAGCAGGGTATTGATCACCTCTGTGCCCCCAGACCTCCATCCCACCCTCGGAGCAGACCCAATTCTGCTGGCCACAGCCAGAGAGGCAACCAGAGGAGATACCTCAAGCGCCGGGTACAGTNGACCCAATTCTGCTGGCCACAGCCAGAGAGGCAACCAGAGGAGATACCTCAAGCGCCGGGTACAGTCAGCCACTGGGACCCCCTTTCAGTCCACCTACTCTCTTTCACCCCAGCAGAAAGAGCTGCTGCAGAAGATCCAGATCAGGAAGCAGAAACTGGCCAAAGAGGTAGGAACTCCATATACTTCTCAAGTGGTTTTATTACAAACCCACACACAGCTGAATGACAGTTAATGACAGTTTTGCTATTAGGCCGTAATGAATTCTGCTTCTCTTCTTCTCATGGTCTTGTCTCCTGTCAGGCAGAGCAGAGGAAATGCAAGGAAGAAGAGCAGAAGAGACAGGAGAATGAGATAGCATTCAAGGCATGGCTGATGAAGAAGAGAGAGCAGCTTCAGGAGGAAAGAAGAATCCAGCGAGCCCAGGAGATGGAGAGGATGAACTGTAAAGTATGGCCACAAGGAAACATGGATGTACAGTAGTAATGACTGTTGAATAAGTCTGAAGTTGTTGTGTCAAAGAGTCTCTTATTGAGATTGAAGTTTATTGCAGATCTTATTATGCACCAGGAGATCGCCCCTGCCCCTACACATGCAATGCAAGAGAATCTCAAAAGTATAGAATTTACACAGTGGCTTTATAGAGAGGGAGCAAGAAGGGAGTAAAGCTAGTAAAGGCTGATTCTGACTCTGTACAGCTAGACTGGGAAATAGAGTGAAAAGTACAGAATGTGTGAACTGACAATTTGTATCATAAAAGTACATAGTGTATGAATATATGATTTATCTCACGGTCAGAAGTAGTCTGGGAGCATGTCGATTCTTTTCTACAGTCATGAAATAAAAAATTTAGGTCAAGGCACAGGTGTCAGAAAGACGTTTAGCAGATTCAGCACAGAGTGCATATTTCTCCAGCAACCTTTTTTATGTAGATTGGCTACAGTGAATCTTAGATTCTGTGGGAAGCCAATTCAGTGTTTATTCTGTATGTTTCTGCGGTCACTAGAAGATTTATGGTAGTACTTATTTTTAGTGACTAGTCAATATTTTTTCACTTGCTCACCACTGACGCAACCAGCAGCATGATATCTGGACTAATTTTGGCCAGTGAGAGATATCAGAAGTAGAACATACAAAGACACATTTTGTGGACCCTGCACAAAGAACACAGAAAAAAGCCTGAATCATTGTGTCCTGAGCCTTAAAAGTTACATGAACCGGATTCATATCTACTTCCCCACGCAGAAAGACCTCAGTGACCCGGAGGAAGCATTCAGGTTGTGGCTGCAGAGGAAGCAGGAGCAGCACCACAAAGAGAGACAGCTGGAGGAGCTGAGGAGGCTGGAGCAGGACACCAGCTACCTCATACGCAGCAGGGAGGAGTGTGAATGTGCATATAAACTGTGAGTCAAAGTAGCACAGTGGTGCTTCAGGGCCTGTATCAGCTGAAGTGCTAGTGCTTCATTCGTCAGTGTATCAGTGTGCCCCTCCTAATGCTTTCAAAATGTAATAACACCTTTTAAATTAATAAATTGCTAGATGATGTTTTAGTATAACATTCATAAAGTAATTAACACTTATTAATTTGGAATTTATTAATCAGTTCCTTAAAAATTACATGTTGAGAGATGTCAGTAACATTTTGTTGGAAGTCACCCATGTGGCATTTAAGTGATCTTTTGCCTTTATGACCTCTACTGGCCACCAACTGATACTGCAACAACATAGATAAAAGCTACTGTATCTCCCTTAAATCTCTCTCTGACAGCCTCCTCATTCCTATCAGTGGACTGTAATTGACAGAAACAATGTGTAACATTCACTGTAGAAACAAATAAGATAATCAAAGCAAATCATTATCTCTTTGTTTCTTAGTTTTTATGGTTTATGAATAAGGCTATTTGGTATTTGTACATGTTCACGGAGGCTGAAAGTTCCATGTTGTGGGAGAATTGTATGTGTTATGAAATTGCAGTCAGTGGCAAAATTTTGTAACAACAGACATGGGTCTGGAAATAACAAATCTCAAAAATCTCACTTTTAATTAATTCAATAAGTGTCAGCCCCTTGTAGAGTTTTATGTTTATTTTATGGCCAACAAATCTTTGACCATTCATTTGGTGTTCAGACATTCAATTAAAGGAAGGCTATTCTTCCTGATATTCTCCGTCTGCTTCTCTTCCTCAGGTGGCTAAAGCGGAAGCATGCAGAGAAGCGAGCAGAGCAGCAGGCGGCTCGGGAGCGCTCCCGCAGGTTTGTGCTGGAGGAGCGGCATGCCCGACGCATGCGGGACTTGCTGTGTACTGTCAACGAAACCAAACCATTCAGGTTCAATGAACACCTGGCCTACCACTTCTGATCCAATCCCAATACACCATCTACATTCATAAAGTATCACCCCTCTCAAAGTCTTCTGACAACCAGAGATTCCATTTTTGAGTCATGGGTGTCATGTTGCAGCAATGTTACCACAGGCTGGACATTGATCAGTGTATTTATCAGTTTATTCTGTCCTAGACTGATAAGTGATATTCTAATAATTCCTCTGGAGTTCCTTTCAGGTTTTGTCGTATTGATGCTTTTTTCATTTATCATTTGTTCTTCTCCTCCACCTGATTTTTTGACTTTTGTTCAAATATTGATTTCCGTGCTATGTAAAAGTATTTTTCTGAAAAGGAGTTGACACAGTGACCTCTACTCAGTGTGAATACACCTGGGTAAATGAATGAAAAACTGACTTTTAAGGTGTGTTACAATGTATTATGGGTAATTTGTTGTTTGTTTTTTTTTTACTGTATCAATTCATCTTTTCTGTAGCAGCAGATGCACTTTATTCTTAAACAGAGCTCTTCATAAACTGCAGTGCTGAGTGTGAAAGCCTTTATGCCTTTTGTCAGAGTGTTTGGCTACGTTGTTTCACAATTGACTTGAACAGATACTGTACTGTAAAAAAAAAAAAAAAAAANAAAAAAAAAAAAAAAAAAACCTCATCTGTAAGAGGAACATATGTTAGAAAATATGTTTTACAAGTTCTCAGGCATCTTACTTGATCTTAAATGCAGAACAAGTACAACATGAATAAATAAAAATACATCAACAACTACAGTATAGATATGGAATATGATACCTTTAATTTATAGGCATGTACACATTGATCCTTTTGTGTCCTACAGCATTTCATAATAAATATCAGTTAAAACAAAGAAAAACAAAGAAAAGTGGCCAACCTCTCACACCAATTACACACAATCCCTAAGACAAGTAAGGATTAGGTTCATGGTTAGCAGTGTAAATCTATTAAGAACAAAACAAAGCTACACTTTTCATTTGATTTACAGTGCATGATCTGTATCATCAATGAAAATATGAATTCTAGAATAAAAAAGGATAAACTTACAAATATGTATTCCTTGAAACAGGAATAATTGACATCTTTTATGAAAAAAAGTTCCTCATATGAAATGCCAACAGTTGCAACAGCAGCTGTGTATTATTAAACATGTTCACACATAAACAATCATTCACACACACACCAAGATGAAAAATGGACAAAGTAGCGATATGACATCAGTGTCTGACTGGACACACTGAGAAAGACAGAGTGCATGTTCATAAAACATTAAGCATATCATAAAGTTTGTTTCTTAACTGTCCCAATTATTACTGGCATAGGAAAAAAAAAATATACAGTGACATAATGCTAGTAGTAAATGTACATTGTAACTGTAACACAGATTGATTCAGATGTTTTGAATTACTCATCACTGAACGAAGATGTTTAACATAACTCTACATAGTTATGTATGTGCAGTAGAGGGACAGATTTTACACATCAAGTTCAGTTTTTTGGTCATGAGGAGCACAATGTAAAAATGACTGTATGAAGGCTGTTGTGGCTCTAGAGGGCGCTGTGCAAAGTCAGGGCAATTGACCTTGATGACATCACAAGGGTTACTTTGTGACAGTGTGGAAAACTGCAAAACTAAATCAACCCTCCAACTTCTTCGAGTGGCTTTAGTTTTCAAACTTATACCTTCAGTACAACACCCTTGTGATGTCACAGAGGCCTGACTTTGCTCATGCCTCTCTAATTTTACAAAGGCTTTAGTATAGTTTTTTTCACATGCTGAATAGTGCTCCTCATGAACAATAAACAGAATTCGATGTGTACATTTGGTGGCGTCCCCCTTTAAAATTCATGTATGTATTTAATGATTTTAGCCAAACTAAATACTGCAATAATGTTAAGCTAAAATACATTTTTCAATATGTACAGCCCTTAAAATTAATCTTATGATCAGCTCATTCTATTGACATATTGTTAGAACTATATCTGAAAATGTTTTGCAAGAATAAGAACAATAAACATAATCTGTAGTAGTTCTTCTATTTGGCTTCTTCACAGTTGAGTGAAATTACAGGTACAAGCAGGATACTTCAATTCACCAAGTCAATAAAAAGTGAATTACAATTATTCTTAAACAGAAACTGCAAAGACACAAAGAACCAAAGGTTAAACTCAAGTTTAAACTCTGGTGTAAAAAACCAACATGAAAACACATATGACTGTCAATACAACATGACAATATTATTAACCTTGCACTTCAAACAGTACAAAAATAGATTTGTTCTGATCCAAAGGTCATTCAATAAATAGATAAAATATATAGAGGGATTTGATTGAATGGGATGGGGGAAGGCTGTATTTTGGTTTATTACAGTTCATCTTTAGGGTTAATGTTAAGGCCCTGGTCCCACTGAGAACGGTTGTCCAAGGCCTGGATCACCTCATCTGCCTGCAGTCTCTCCTATAGGAGAAAGAGAAGAATGGAAGGAAGAATGGAACAATTATGATACTTTAACACTTTAATAAATTTTACAACTGCATTTGTAACAAAACTGTAGTCAAATTATTTCCCCAATCAACTCAGCTACCAGAGTGTCTTAGTTGAAAGACTTCTTAGAAATGTACCAGTTCTCTGAATAGGGGGTTCAAGGTGAACCATAGAGCCACTGCACACCGCTGCCCACTGGTGACGGCTTTCACACCATGTGGATTCTCCCCTCCTGATGAGAAACCCACCATCCTGCCACACTTTGGCTTCACTGATGCCTGGAAAAAAAGGAGGAGATGAAGAAACTGAGGTTAGACTTAGTAATTCTGTGTTTATTTCTATGAATATGCAGCTATTATCAGTAATGCTGTATTGCTTTTATGCCCTTACAAGAAACAGACTCAGAGAATCTATTTATCTGACTGCTTCATCACTCAAGCTGGAGGATTCCAGGGTCTAATCCCATGGAAGGCAACTGTCATTTTTATGAACATGTATTGTGTTTATGTTTAGCTACTTCTTTCTACAAACAATATATTAAGAATATATTAAGCACAACAATATCAAATTGGCCCATCTGTGTTGGAGTATTTCAGCATCTGCTTGGTGGGCATGAAGCTATGGAACATTTCACATTATAATTAGATTTGAGATGATATTATACGCATACCATGATTTAGGAATCACCCAGGGCCAGGCCAGGTTGATTACAAATATCTGTTTTTTTAAGGAATTGTTTCATGAAGAGATTCTGTTTGCAGTTACTGAACAAATGAGCTCCATGTGTTTTAAGCATGGCTGCCACAGTCACTCAAACCACTAACCTAACCCTAACCCCTGTCTTCCTGTGCACTTGAAGTGGCCTTATTGAGCTAAATCTCAAATTTCAAGAAATCTTACCGTGACTGTTTTGGCATCCATTTCTGTGAATATGAAGTCTCCACCTTCAAAATCTCCATTTAGGTATAATAGTGCACTGAAAATATAAAGGTGACATAAATCAGTATAATCTCAACATGAAATCAAGGGTTATAGATTGATGTTTTAAGTAGCCTTAATACCTGTAGTCTCTGTATGTGTATGCTGGTGGTTCCTTCCAGCACTCATTGGCTTCAGGGTCCAGCAAACAGTTGTCAGCATGAATGGGATGGCTCAGGTCATTCCTGTGGTCTTGTTGGCCTGTGAATGATCAGCCAAAAGACACAAAAAGCATGAAATATCATGTGTATGCAGCCCTTCACATAATATTTTTAATTAATTTCAAATGGGAATCCTCAATACAAGGACAGGGAGTTAGGACAGGGTCATTTAATAATTTTTTTAATTTTTGGAGTCGTGTGACTGACCTGCGATGGCAGTCCGGCACACCAGGTGTGTGTAGGAGAAGTGCAAGGTGGAGTTGAGCAGGAAGTAGGACTCGATAATGCTTCTGGCTCTCTCACTGGTATCGTAGAATAGACGAGCGCTCCTCATTGGTACTCTGCCCTCAAAACCATACTGCAGGGAAGAGTAAAAATGGATGTAAAACTAAGTAAAAAAAAATTTAGAAAATACTACACATGTAAACATACATTGCCCCCAAACTTACTTAGCCAATATGGACTAATTGTGATCTAAATGAGGGATTAAATCTGGTTTCCACTGTATAGCAGAACCCTTGCACTGTTTACCTGCAGGGTTTTGAGTACGGTGGCTCCTTCAAACCTCTCATTAGGAGTGTGTGGAGACATCCTTCCTCTGTAACCATCTCCTGCCATGGTGACAGACTGGAAGACAGCACGCAATTAGAATTAACCCTGGCTACAGCTATAAACATAAACTCATACTTAACAAGGCCTCCTGATCATTCATTTATCTGTATTGGCCTCCCACTGGTAGAGGAAAGTAAATAACCATTACAAATAATGATCTGGGATTACTGTTTGCTAGTACAATTTATTGTGATATTGAAATAGATTGGTTTAAAGTAATTCTTTATTATATTTGTGTTCTTACATGTGCAAGATGTCTGAGATCTGAGCACTCCTCCTCAGATATAACGTTATCCAGCAGCACCCTCTGGGTCCCATTCAAAGCCACCGAGTTTTGCACCAGCTGCACGCTGGCATACACCAAGGGGCCACCTAAAACCAGCAATGGGAGATAAGGTATACTATCTTAACTCTGACAGTTGGGAAGAGGGTTAATTTTTTCCGCTCTGTTTCATCTTTGACTCTCCTGTCTGTCCTTTACCATCTATCTAGGACATTAGTCTACCTGCAGCTGCTCTGCTCTGTTTCTTGTCAGCAGAAATGAAGGTGTATGTGTGCTCGAATAAAGGTTGAAACTTCTTAAATCTCTCCTTCAGCTCGGTAATGAAGGTCTACCTTCTCTGTGTTGCTGTGAAGCAGCTTCAGTGACATTCTTCTTCTCTGAGATTGGAACATACTCCATCCAGCCATCTGTACCAGAGGGAATCCTGGGAGAATATGAACAAGAAAATGCATTTTGTTACATAAAATCACACAATTTGCTAGATGTAAGGACTGATGACTTCTGTTGTGATAGGCTTTTGCACTAGCATATGCAACATTTGCTAGTTCAATGGAGACACAAATAGTTTCAGAGGCAATGAATATTTTACAAGAATCTTTGGCCAAGTATAATTTATTGTGTTATTTTAAAAGTATACAGGGTGTTAAATATTCAGAGTTCTGTGGGTTTAGTCCCTTTACCTGTTTGAGTCTTCTCTTCCACCACTACTGCTCCAGTAATTCTGCAAGGAGATGTTTAGAAATTTATACTCTGCAATATATATATATATATCTTCTGCAACTTATATACTTTTAAAACCTCTGGTGCCAGTAAAAATGCATTTAAAAAATTTACGAGACATATAGAACTGATTCGAATGATATTTCCACCAGTTTGTGTCTATTTTCAGAAAACCATGAATTAAAAAAAAAAAAAAGAAGCTAGATCTCAGTCTGACCAGTAGGTGGTGCTGTTGACTGAGAAGACAGTGTGCATGTGACTGCCAGACACCTGTTACCCTGCTTTGAGTCAGCAGCATCAGGGGCACATTAAGGCTGCTACACACCCAGCAGGAACTCTGCTCTGCATCAGACACGTGGCCGAGCTTCTGAATAACTGTCCGTAAATAAATACAACTGACAAAACTGGAAAGTCATTAAAGTCTACCAAGTATGTCTAGATCCACCATGAGTACTTATTTACACATGGAATATGAACAGATTTTGGCTAATGTCTTTGTTAACTCACCCCTTCAGTAAATTCTGCACCCATGGTTTTGCTGCCGATCAGAAGCAGCTCCAGTTCCTGTTTATGCCTCCTCAGATACCATGCAGCTTTCTGTGCACGTACACATACAACAACAGTTTATGTTTCTGCAGGTATAGGAAGGTCAGTAAATGCATGCAATCATATTGAGGTGGCTGGTTGTGGCAAAAAGGAAAGGAAAGGAAAAAAAATACTACATAGATACATAAGATCCTCCATACTGATGTTTTAAAAAAAAAAAAAAAATCTCATTTGATTGATTCGTTATCAGGCTGTTTTGCTCTGTTTGTTATTCTGTTGCATGTATAGCTCTGTGATTTTTATTTATTTATTTATTTATTTATTTATTTATTTAGTGTGTCCTAGTGAACACTATCAAAACTTGTAGGGGCATTTAAAAAACAAAACAAAACAAAACAAAAACTTTATCTGATGCACAATCAAAATGAAATCACTGTAACATTTCCAAACTCTAAAGGCATAAAAAGAAACTTATTCCAAATCAGTCATTGCCTTAAACAAAGTGAACCAGTGTTAAGTTTCTCCTTCCCTCAGCTTGGTGCCAGGAATAATCAAATATTCTCTCTCTCTCTCTCTCTCTCTCTCTCTCTCTCTCTCTCTCTCTCTGGTCACTTAAGGCAGATGTGAGGATTTAGTGTTTTAGTCTCTTTTTAAATCATTGTAAATTGAATCCTTTTCACTTTTTTTTTTTTTTTTNCTTTTTTTTTTTTTTTTTACTGAAAACGACATAAACAAGTATTTTGGATCCTGGGAACTCTTGGTGAACATGTGTTACTTTTCTTACATTTTATATACTTAATGTTAATCAATAAAGAAAATAATAATTAGCTGCAGCCCTTGCATAGAAACTGTAAACTGTTCCATATAAACTGTTCCCTGTAAAAAGGATTAAATGAATAGATGGATTGATATAATTTGTTGTGTATTCATACAGCATGAACACACACTGTTATTGGATATGTGTGTATTTAAAAGCAGCGGTCAAAGAGAGAGTGCATTCTTCTAAAATGTAGTTGTTTTCTGTGAGTAGTTTCACCATGTATCTATCTTATTTGATAGAAAAGATGGAGAGATTTTTTTGTACATACAACCATTTTCATGTATATGTGTCTGTGTGTATTTATGTAAGAGAAGGGGGGGGAGAGAGAGGGAGAAGGAGCAAAGCGATGATGGCGAGTATTATGAAACTTGAGCAGCCAGTAGCATTTTTCTTGTAGCGGTTTAAAAAAGCGGTCCTCTTTTCCAGTCCCCTAACACAAACAGCTCACAAATTGTTCCAGAGAATTTCTGTGGGCAATCTGACATGACTTTTTCTCCTTCTCTGCAGTTCCTGAAAGGCAAGATTCTTTGGCAGGGAGGTAGGATGGTCCTGGCACTGAGATCTAGTGCTCGGTAAATGAGCTCCCTGAGGCTGGAGGGAGAGAAGGGGGGATGCAGGGAAGGAGAGAGTTGCTGGGCCAAAAACTATACTGTAAACTGACGGGACTGGAAAGATTTGAGGGCTCAAAAAATTCAAGGTATGAGTTTAAAAAAAAAAATGTAGGAGCTGCAAAGCATCCTTGGTCTCCCTCTGTCTCACACACACACACACACACACACATTCACACAGTCCTGCTGGGAGCTTCGGTGGCTCTAATGAATACCAGGCTTTCTAGGAAAAAAGAGAGCTTGTGTAATTGGGATTTAAACAAGGAACGGCTTCACTTTTCAGTGCAGCTGCTCAGAGGTGTGCAGAGTTTTAGGAATGACAGCTCTGAATTGACTGATGATTAGCCAAAATTTCCTAATTTATTTTCTCTTGACAGCTGACGGACATTTAGACCCTAATTATTCAGCATGTTATGCACACTAGGGGGCAAATTTGTCCGATAAGCGATTTGTTAATATACCCAGAGAAAAACTATATTCTCGTAAACACACTGATGTGGTAATATTGGCTCATCCTGCCAGCTGGATGAAGAACATACTGAATATAAGTGAAAAGCAAATATTAAAAGGCAACTTTTGGCAAACGACATAGAAGCAATGTCTTCCAAGAAATACAGCAAGCAGCCTGCTGCCTCCTGTCTCCTCCTTTTCTCCCACATCTACACCTCTGCTATCCATTTCTCCTCCACTTTCTGTCTCTTTGCCTGCTCTCTCCTCATCTCTCCTCACATCGTCATTTTCTTCTCACTTCTAACTTTATTCATACAGCAGCCAGTCATTTGTCTTTCTGTAGCATCTTTTAATACAAAGTCAAACAATCCATTCATCCCTTAAAATATTAACATCAAAATCTGCTGTTAAGGGATTTGTTTGTTTTGTTTGTTTCTAGTGGGAAAGAATCAACTAGAAGGGTGCTGATTAGAGAGCATTGAACAATTAGAATTAATCATGTCTAATAATATAATGGCCTAAAGAGAAACAAACAACTATAATATAATATTTTCCTGGATTTGTTAAAGATATACTGTATGAAAATCATTTGCCTGCTACTGAATCATCTCAGCTACACATTAGTGTTTCTTTCATGTTTCTATCCTATTTGTTACTGTACAGCAATTTATGAATGAATTCCCTGAACTAGCATATGTTTTAGCCTGCAAAATCTGGATCCTTATCTGGATCTGGACCAAATTACATTTCTCGCTAATCTATCATGGGATAAACATGATTTTTTTTTTTTTTCATTGAAACTGGTGAAATGTTTTAAGAATTTGACAAAAATATAAAAAAGTATGCTATCTTGCAATAAAATCATTTTAAAAAACCTTGAATCTGCCCCTGGATCCCAACCTACACCAAAATGTAATGGGTTCTTCCCTGTATTGGTCATGCCCCATACTTCCACCAAGGTTTGTCAAAATGTTCAGAACTTTTTGAGTAATCCTGCTTACAAGCTAACTAACAGACACGTGGAGATAAATATGAAATCCAACCAAACGATATCTGGAAAGCCCATAAATGAAAATAGCTGTTTCTGCCACTAATGTGCACTGCATACATATACAAAGATGGATGGATGTGGTGGCTGTAACAACTTTCTCTGAGCTCAGTTCTTTTCCTCATATATTTCTATCTGCATTTTATTACAGCTACCCTGGTGTTCAAGTTTTTTCTTTTGATTTTTATAAGCAATGAGATTTCAATTTTCTTTTTTGGTAGTTTCTCTCGTCCATTTCCCCACTTCATTTGACAGAAATGTAAAGCACATAAATAACCCTCCAATCCATCTACTCTCCACCCTGTGCTCATGCAGTGTGTGCTGACCTCTCGTGGAACGCTGTCGTGTCCCAGCACCTCCCTGAAGTATTCCACATTGTCTGTAATGAACTCCTCTCCTTCGTGGAATAAAAGGTAGGTCAGAGCGCACTGCAGTGCCTGCTCCAGCCTATCAACTGGAGAGAGAGATAAAGAAGGAGAAGGACAGAGATTTTACATATGAACACAGTTAAGGAACTGTAATCACAGCGACATACAAGGATCTCGCTGAATGTTGCCAAAGAGCGATCCTTCAGTTTCTGTGAATGTGTGACTGATTTTTGTGAAATGTAGAAATCTATTACAGGCTAACATTCCAAGACCATTATCACAGTGGAGCAAAAGCTGCAGTCTGAGACAGTGGAAACTACCCTGCTCGCTGTGGTGCGCACGAACACGCACGAACACACACACACACACACACACACACACACACACACACACACACGCACACTGAGGAGTCCTGCCAGGTGTTGCTTGTTAAGACAGATGGATTCAGTGATGAAATAAGACAAACATTCATCAGGACTATTGGAACTCCTACAGCTAAACATGCTGCATTGTCTCCCTGCATTGACTGAGCAGCTAACACACATGCTAACACTCAGAGCCACACAAACATGTATGCAATCAAATACTACTACAGTCTTCCTCAGACGAACACATATGCATACACGCACACATGCTTTACTGGCTTGTAAAGGAGTGGGGTTAACCGAAGTCTTCCTGTCTTGGCTGAGGCAGCAGATCTGCTGCATTTCTCAGGTCAATAAGAATCTGGAGGCTTAAGCTCAGTCAAGCAGGAAGATGTCACAGAGGATTTATTTTTAAAACTGAAGCAGCTAGCACGAGAGGCTGCTAAGTGATGGCAAGCATCCACTGTGGCAGCGAGATGTAGAGGAGAGTCAGGCCTCTAAGCCAGGCCTTAGAGTACTCAGATTACTATTTTATGGTAAGAAGTGACTGTCTTAGTTATTTTTTTTTTTTTTACAATAAGTACGTCATTACTTTTATTTCTTTCACATTTGTTTTTGTTGGTGCAACTTCCAAAACAAATAGGCCAAAGTGAAAATCCTGATCCTGTATCTTGTGCAGGACTAAAAGTAGAATTAGACAGGAGTGTTATGAAAATGAAAATCCTTCAAATTGGTGGTGTAAATTTTGGGCTTATCAGTTGATGGACAACATGCAGATTGAGTAAATTCTGTAAAAATGTTTATATATAAGGCTTTTTTTTCCCCCTAAAAATACTTCTGGATATTTTTTATCTGACAATATTTTATGGTATTTTATGACCCTTACATTCAATGTAAAATCAGAATGTGCAAAACTATTAACTACAGCCATCGGATAAATGTAGTGGAATGAAACTTCTCGAATGAAGTGGAGGAAAAGCAAGAAGTCTCACAAAATGGAAAAGTAAACAAGTACCTCAAAAGTTACTGTGCTAAATTTCAATACTTCAACAAATGTACTTAGTTACTGAGTTTTGTGTTTTCAGTTTTATGAACACAGTTAAGTAAATTAACTAAGAGTTGAGAAATCCACCCCAACACCATGACCATCCTTGCTATAAAAACTGCTACCGTTTGTTTTTTCTATGTTTCAACATTACAGGTTTGTCACAGCCATATGATCATGACTGACGCCAAAAAATACATAATTTATCACAAGCTGGTAAAAAGTTTTGAAGCATTTTTTAAATATCCCCNCCCCACACACACACACACACACACTGTCTGGAATCAAAGACTGTACGCTGTTTGCACAGATCCACTAATGTACTTTGCTTTATTAGAGCCACATGCTTCAGGTCATTAACTAGAATCTGGTGATCTCACTCAGAACACCGTCTTTTCCAACTATGAGATTTGTTGTTTTGCCAACGTGCTTGTCTACAACAGCTTTTTACTCCTCTTCATCAAGACCACAACAATGGACAACACTGGAAGATATTCATTCATTCACACACGCGTACACATATAGGCATGCAAACATACACACCTGAGGGTGGATGGATCAAAAGTGGATACACCCACACAAAAATTGCTCAGACACACAAACATACCAGATAATACCAGTACTGCTTCATGAAACAATGTGCGTTTCTAATAGGGCGAGGCCCTCTGCTGATTGACTCGACCTGTCTGCAGCTCTTTGTGGTCAACTGTATGTGCTTATGACTGAGTTATTTATGTGCATGTGTGTGTGTGTGTGTGTGTGTGTGTGTGTGCCTGCATGCATGGGTGTATTCTTCATTGCTGACTGAATTCATGTTGAGGAAAATCACATAGGTGTAATATTTGAGATGTTCAAAAAAAAAAGACACTTTTGTTCTTTAGGAAAAGCGATGGTTCAGGGGTTTCTGGTCTTTTATGATAGGTATGAAGTAATCTGTGACATAACTTTCTGTTTTGTGATGCTGTTTTATATGACACACCAGTGATTCAACCAATTCCAAGTTCATTAAAGCTTTACTGCTTCCTGTGTGAGGAAGCAGCACTGGGAAAAAATCCTCAGGCATTCAGGATATGATGTGTTTTATGTTTCCAACTTGAGTGTAATAAACAGGAAAAGTGCATAGTTAGCATTAGATAGTGATAATGCCACTACAGAAACTCACCAATCATCAAAAAAAATCCAACATCTTTTCTTTGCACAGATATCATGTACTACCATTTAATATTACACATAGCCTGTATGTTGCTGTGCTTCTTACCCTGGAAGTAGGCAAACTGAAGGTAGTCGTAGTGCAGAGGCAGGTAGTTCTCCATGGGCGAGAGGCGGCCGGGCCGGGTGGCCAGGTCTCTGACACACTCGTGTTCACAGTGCAACACCTGAGTGAAATGGTCTGCAACAAAAGGGTTTAAGATCAGTTTTAAGTTATCAATGCATTTGAGAAATGCAGTTGTTTTTGCTTTATTCAGAATAAGTTGAATGTAAGGTCAGAGGCCAGATACCAGCAGACGTGAGGATTTCATTTTACTCAATGGCCTCCCGATATAAAACGTGCCATGAATCCTGCTTTTATTGGTATTAGTTTCATTGAAGAGGTTTAGTATGAAGTTATTGTTTCAGAAGTGTTTCTAGGTTCAAACACTGATTTTTAATTTTTTTGTTTTTTTGGCATAAAATATTTAAATAGAAATAAAAATATACAGAATATCAGATAAATCAATGGAATGAAAAGAATATTGGGATCAGAATTCACCTTCAGGAAAGTAAAACATTTATTTACTGTAAGTAATAAAAACATGTTATACGACTACTAAAGATAAATCCTGAAGGTCCAGAGTGATATTATTTTGTCCTTAATTTTGGTACATTGTATTAGTTTTGGGGACATCATTCCAAAATTTGAAACCATGAAAACCTCAGTAAGTACAACAATATAACCAGTGTTACTCTAGTTTCACTAACTTAAAGCGCTAAAGGAACCAAAAATAGCAGCCATATTTTCTAAGTAAAGGTCTTAATAACTCATGTGGTTCTAAAACATTTTCATTATATATCCCATAATAAATAATTTCATGTCTGTGATTATTTTGGAAATGTGCCACTTAATGCTGGATATCCAGTTCCACACATTGTTCCAGATTGTCCAAACCAGCAAATGGCTTCCATCACATGAACAGTGGCCACCAGCTCATCTGACTGATGTTTTCATTACAATTATGTGTATTTGCATTACTCTTGGTCCAGTGAGCTCAGCTGGGACTTTGTGGTCTGGTGCTAATTTAATGCATCATGCAATATGGTCATTATTTCTGTATGGTCACATGTCCACAGCCATTAAGTGTTAGCTTGGCTGAGATCATCCATGTGATGTCAGCTCAGGGTTAAAGGCACTTATATTTAAAGGTAGTTTGGAAATTGATAACATCAGATACTGTATCTGATATATACGTAGCAGGAATATTTACACGCTCAAGAAGTTGCCAAAAATAAAAATGTCATTGTATTTTATCCAGTCTAATGGAAAGCATCAGTGGCTAATTTACAGAATACAATATGTCCTACAGTAAACATAGTAGTTTATGGCAGATAAAGCAGGCCCTATTTAGTATACAGCAATGGTTCTCAATCTGTGGCACATGCACCACCAGTACTAGATGTCCCCCTGGTGAAACTTGAGATTTCTCTGGGAAATTTTGCAGAGAATCAAAACAATTTAAATATATGGAAACAGTGTTATTATGGAAAAATATTCACAAATGAAATGGGTTTCATTAAGAAATTGTTTTTAAAATGAATCATTATTCTCATTTAATTAAGATTTTTTTTTTTTTTTTGGCAAAAACAGCCCAAGTTGTAAAGTGTACACATGATGTACTTGCCTTTTACATGGGTGTCAGTAACTTTTTTACTCATATTGTGATTTTTCTCAGAGTTTGATAGTTTGTTGGTAAGGTGGCACTTCAGTATTTTGGATTGCTCATTTGGTACAGAACTTTTGAGAACAACGGCATAAAGCAACAAGATATTTCTGAAGACGAGGTGAATAAAGGCAATGAAAACCAAATAATGGAGTGGGAAAGCGATAAACTGCATTCAACAAATTAGCTGTAACTCAAACATGATGATCTCAATTTTTTATAAATATCACTTTGACCCATTTTGGCTTAAGTTATTATAAATAAAGTTATAAGTTATTATAAATGTCCCATGACTGAAAATAAAGAGGAATCTGTAGAAAACTGATGCTCTCAATTGAAGTTCCTCTTAAAGGATTACACCACCAAAACCAACAGTATGGTCCTTTAATTTAGACATTAATGGTAGTAAATTCAGCATTTCTTTGCCTGACTACTCCTTGTACAGAGGCTGTTTAGAATTTGTCTGAAGGGAGTATTTGTGAAAAACAGTGAAACTGTTTCAAAATGAACACAGTTAACTCCAACATCATCAGCATCACGTTTCCTGTTACTCTGAAGCTGATCAAAGGTTCATCAGCTAAATGTTGTTCCCTTTATAATGCTTTCATGCCTGCTCATGTACTGGCGAGTCGATTCAGGTGGTGATAAATCATGTTGTTTGTTGATCCTTCAGGGAAGAATGATTTCACAGTGTGCTACATATCATTTCCTTATGTCGAGCCTTGACAGAAGTGAGGATGATGCTGAACATGGAGAGGATCCAGCTGAATGGATGATGGTGTGCTTGTGAGCGTGTATGTACAGTGAGGTCACTCTTTAAGCAGCTGCAGCATTACTTTCCTCACTCTCAGATGGCAAAGATGCAGTCTGTTTTCATCTCAATGTGCAGTACAGTAAGGAGATGTAGACTATCATAGATATAACTATCATAACTTATAACTATAATAGATAGATGCCTCTTCCTTTCAATCTGTTTGATACTTGCACTGGACTATTTGACCACTGATCCCTGCACTACTTACACTTTTTGGGAAACGGGGTCTTATTTTTTATTATATTTATTGTTATTTTTGTGCAGTTTTTCTTATGTCTCTTATATTTTTATTATGTGCCTTTTTTAATATATATTTTTGGTTATTATGTGCCTTTTTATATGTTTTACTTTGGTAACTCTCTTGTATGAGCAGCCACTTTTTCACCAGCCCAGGAAACAGAATTTCATGTGCATCACATGTAACATTGTACAAGTATAATGCGGGTGTGGTGAGATGACAATAAAGCTCCTTGTATCCTTGTATTAGATCATACAGTGAAAATGAAGCCCGTACACAAAGATGGAATTCTAGGAAATCCATTCTTTTCAATCCACATGTTCCATTCAAAAATACATATGAATACTTCAGCAAAGTAAACAACATAATCACAGTCTGCACGAAAGCAGCACTACGGAAAATTATTCCTGGATTACAAGTAAAACAGAGCCTGGCCAAAACTAATTAGCCATTTTTCTGAGTTTATTCAACAAGGCTATACATACAGTATTTGAGACAAAGCACATTTGTTAGCAATTACGCTGAAGCTACCGCACTCAAAACGCCTCGCTTTCCAGTAAGAAGGCCTGTCTTCTGTTGACAAAAACACTACTGACCAAAGCTGCTATGTGTGTAAAAACACTTAATTATCATCTGGTGCCAAACCCCACACCAAATGCATCTGATGCTTTCCAGTAAGCCAGCAAAGGCTCCTAGACGTCTATTGGCTCTACTTGAAATGAAAATGAAAAACACAGCACATAAAGTGTTTGTTCTTATGAAATCCATTATCACTGTATGACTAACGCAGGGTGTCGAAATAATGGTTAGTCTTATAAACACAGACTGCCAGTTTGATGAATGGCAGTGGGTGCTGGTCCGTGTTGTAACTGTTTTATTGTGACCTCTGTCGTTAAAGTGCTCTGGCCTGTGTGGAGGTCATCAATCTGTTTTATAGGTTGGGATTTCTGACAGGAAGATACTGTAAATAACAGAAAGAGAGGAATGCAGGGTTAAAGCCCCTGAAAGGAACAAATGGGAATAGGAAGAAGTTAGGATTGTACCATATTTTTGCATATTGTAGCATATTTACTATAAATTGTGATTAAATACACTGATATTCCTACCATCTTCCAAAGGTGCACCATTTTTCTGAATAATTAATGCTTATTTTGAGATATGTCTGGTTTGGATTCATTTCAATATAGTATGAATTTGCAGAAACTTGCAGATTAATTAAAATAGGCTAATGGATGCATTTAGTTGTCTGTTTTAGTCAAAGTTATGTCACTATAATGTAAACCTGTTGAAAAGTACTGTTTCAAAAAAGTCTTCTTGTATTGCATTCATGTGCTGTTGGAAAGTTTCTGATGTCTCTGAATTTTGAATTCATAAGCTATGTGTTTGGAAAACTCTATCCAAATAAGCAAATATACACAAAAATTGACAATGTTAATTTATAGTTTTGTGTTTCAGAAGTCAATATTCAGAATATGACCTTGACACCAACATGGAAAAACCTTTCAAAATAATGCATCTTTTCAACTTCCCCTTCACACAACAGGCATAAGTAATTTTGTAGTAAATACGCTGAAACATGCAAAAATATCCATAAAGTATTGGTAATTTAAGAATTTATGCAATGGAAGCATAAAAAAATACTGAAGTTGCAGTATTGCAGTTGAGGGAGGTTAAGCGGTAGAGAGGCGGGGAGGTCTTGCAGGGCTCGGGTGGACTCAAGTCTGCTCTCCTGGCTCACATTCAGGCTGTTTTCAGGCTGTAGAAGATGGTAATAGAGCATGTCTACCAAATCCCAGAACTAACCCAAGCACGTACAATCCAGCTAACAGCTTGAAAGAGCAGAGAATATCACTTGACACATTGGCAATCACTAAGACCCACAACTGGTTTACATTAGTGTGTCTGGCACGTATCTCATAGGAAGCTTACCCTTGGAGATATGCATTCTGCGATAATTATCCCAGGATTGTTTTCTTACACACTTAAGTGCCTTCTTGAAATATGGTTGAACTGAAGAATTAATCCCACATGTAAATATGTTTTATACCTTAAAACAGCTATAACTGATTCTATTTTATTTTTTTTGTTCTTAGTTCAAGTTCAAGTTGTTTAAGGTCTGGTGAAACACTTACAATGCAACTATTAGACAGTTTTCCAATGAAAACAGGAGAATATAAGAACCAATAAAAAAGAGAATTAAAAGCTATAATATACTTTTACAGGCAGAGGAAGAAGGGGTATGTAATGCAAACCAGTAACGCAGGTGCAAAACCCATATAAAACAAGAGCTTGTAAAATGTAATATTAAAAGTCCAAGTAAGAGTAAAAGTACATTTCCCTTGAATATGATGTGGAAATTGCATGTGATCTAGTGCGGAACAATTTGCTAAACCTTTCAGTGTAAACTCAGTATTTATAAAATGATTTGTGCAGTCAATGACATCAACAGACTCTGATGTATACCATGTGTTTTCAACGCAGATTTAAAGCTGGCTAAGAACAAAATTTGTTTCATGTTATACTGTATTTTAATGGCTTCCAAAACTAGGGTTTGATGACCCCCAGTGGTCTGTGTGTGTGTATTGGGGGGGGTTATTCAGTAAATAAGGAATGATTTAGGATAGAACAATAAGGAATATCTGCTCTGATCATCCAGGGACCTGTGACACAAAGCAGTATTCTGAATAATTTTTCAAAGTAAAACTTTACCAGAGCTATTTAGGTGGTCTGACGTGAAAGACCTGCTCTACCTCCTTTGTTTGTGTTTTTTGTAAAGTCAGGACACTGTTTATTTTCACCACACACAGATTAGATTTGCTCAGATGTGTCCAAATGAATCTACTTGGAGCCTCTGCAGCTGAATGTTTATTTTCACTTTTTTGTCTCAAAGAAATGCAAGCCAAACAATGGTCATTGTTGTACAAATATCTGTATTTCGCTATGCGGATTGGCAGGAAAAACCTGGCAATCCAAGAAGACAAATGTTGATGAAATTATATGAAGATTCATTGTAATTAATACACTGCACAGACAAATCATTTTGGGTAGCTACTGAGTTTGCTGAAATAGGCAAACTAGGAAAATAGCTGAGTCAGGATTTCGCATTTATCAGGATGCAATCAAAAAAGATCATTTCCATATTGCATATTTGGTATACTTTACATGAATACTATTTGATTTAAAAAAAAAGAATACTATTTGATATAATGCTATTGATATGTACAGTTTATATGGATTTTACTTAGTCTGAAGAGAAGAAAGAGAAATAAAAATGAGCTTCAAATGATGTTTTCATCCCGCTCTTGCACCATACCTGATATAAGTTCATGGAGGCTGTAGCGGTAGCGGAGGTGGTCATGGCCCTCAAACCTCTGTGGCCCTTGGCACAGGGCCCGACACTCCACGTCTGCTTTGTAATACTCCACCAGAGCCTCCTCGAATAGAACGATGGCTCCCTCATAGTCACCTCTGTCATACAGCCTCACTGCTGCTGTGAAAGATCGCTGTGAGAGCGGGAGAGATGGAAAATGATAAGACTGGCTTTTTCAGCAAAGGGTAGTTACCCTGAGCACAGTTGCCATGGCTGAATAGCCAGCTAAAGATTACCACTGCCAACACTTTATGAATAAATTTGACCTGAAGAAAGAGAAAGAGGAGAAAGAAAGAAAGAAAGAAAGAAAGAAAGAAAGAAAGAAAGAAAGAAAGAAGTATGAAGAAAATGCCATTGAAGCAGCACACGATGGATCCAAAAGACTGTGGCTTTCAGGGTTCACCACAACTAGCACTTTACAGCACAAATGAGACTCATTAAACTACAATTGCCATTAACACAAAGAGCCCTTCGTAATAACAACAACAGCTGCACTTATCCCTTTTGGAAAGAAATGGAGCAGAACAACCCTTTGGCCAGACATTTTGACAACAATAGACAAAAGATGGCTAAAATGCAACAGGTCAAATACTAAAACGTTCAAATTCTTGGTGGACTGAGGCAGAAGCATCACTATGGCTAGGAGAGAAATGTATGTTGCATTAAAAGGATAGAAACAAAAGAGCCTATAACAAGAGAAATGAGGAAGGAAAAAGTAAGGAAGGTCATGAATTATAAATATGGAAACCATTATCCAGATCAGCTGACAGATTTAGACCTCCTGGCTTACTTGGTGAGGTCGGGCTTCTCGGTCCACAAAGTCTTCCTCCCGGACACCCTGCTGATCCTTGTACTGCTCCAGGTTCTGGCCCATCTCCACATGTTCTGGGTTGGCTTGGAAGTAGGTGTGGGCCGCTGCAGCTGCTTTATCAGGCTGCTTTAACTAACGAAGGAGGAAAGATAGAGGCAGAGAGGTGTTATTAACACTGACGAGCTAACAGACACCCTGATTATGCAAACTGGTCCACTAACCCTCGAGTGCCTGCAGATAGAGAACAGATGTAAACTAAAGCTGATGTTTTCAGTTACTCTGGCTGATTAGGTATCTTCTCAGGTTGAAGTTGGATGGAGAAATGCTGGGAGTTTGTTACGGTCACCAAACTTCACTGGGTCCACTTGTAATTTCAACTGGCATACAGTGAAAGTTGCCTGGGCAGAGTCAGCAGTCACTCTGACCTGCTCTAACCTAGCAACAAAGCTTGGCAATTAAACAAAGGCAAAAACACAACAAAAGCTCTTTACAGTTCCTTTCAAAGATGGTTCCTTTGCTGGGAAACACTGTGCAGGATCAAGTTTAATTTCACCTGCAAGATGTGATTACAACATTTGGTGCTTCTTTATCCTTGTGACATTGTTATGAGATTAACACTATTTATCCATGATGCTGTACTCCTCTCCACAAGAACCAGTAAAGGGTGCTATCATTGTAACAAACATGCAATCCTTTACTGGTTTCCTACCTGCAAAAAGCTAACTGTGTTCCAATTGCTAATTAAGCATTAAGTGCTGTAGTCACGATCTGAACCACTGCAGTGTAACTGTTATGTTTACACTTTAAGCATTTTGTTAAAATCAGCAATGGGTGTTTGTGTAAGTTTGTTGCTGCCAGAAGAAAAATGCTACTTTTCCAATGCAATCACAACTAAAACTCGACTCAGTTCACTAGTGCAACTTGTTTGTCTTATTTTCACCATTATTATAAAATGCCACGTCTTCACTCTGCAGATTCCAGAATATGAAGGTGGATTTAAGCCTTTCCTAATAATTTTTTCCTGTCAAATAATTTGGAATCCACTGGCAAGCAATAAGACTGATGAACTTGGTTCATCAAAAGGGAGAATAACTGAGCAGATTTACAGATACAGACTGTTCCCGTCCACATCCTGTCATCAAGGACAGTTGTCATCATTTCAACTAATATGACAGATGAGCTTCCTGCCCTTAAAGCATCTCAGCTTCAGGGATATTAGGAGGATCAGACTAAAATTATTACTGCAGGAATCCCCTCCAATTACTGGGAAATTTATCCAACATTTAAACACATGGGCCTAGATACAATTTGGTAATGCTATTGGCCTGTGGACTAGATAAGACAAACAGTGAGCTGCAGAGTTGTGTTGCATCATGTGTAAATGATTTCATTATTTAAAGGATGAAAGCCAGCAGCTGTCATATCCTGGTCTTGGCAGCTGGACGACACTGAAAAATTGAACTTAAAAAGCAAATATTTGGAGATGATTCTTAAACAAAAACAGCCAAATGTGTAGACATTCATTGCATACCCCCATGCATACCCCTGCTAAGGCCAACTTCACTCTGATTTTGCTTTTTACCAATATAAAGCCAGACTTTTATCATTTTCATTTTTCATTTCAAACCTTTATTTATTTCTTGAGAATCATTAAGGGCTTGCCCTCATTTACAATGAAATTGAGAGCACACAAACAGCAATTAAAAAAAACAATCAATTAAAACAATCACAGACCATTGACAGATGTTCTGCTGCAATTGATTTAAATTGACCAACAGTAATGAGAGTTTTGAGTTTGAGAGAGAGAGAGAGACTGTGATTACCTTGAAATCAGATGTGTTAAAAGACTTATCCTGCAAATTCATTGTATAGCTGTATTGCATCTTATTCTGGATCTATATCCATAACTGTTAAAAACTGTTTTATACTGCTGCTGTATCAGTTTCATCTTAGCTACATAATGTACAGAGACCGAGCATATGTTTTAATATGACAGACCTGGATCAGTACCTGGATCTGAGCCAAACTGCTCCTGTTGATAGTCCATCATAGGATATACACACATTAATTTCTTCATTAAGACTGATGTTTTAGCTTTTGAGAAAATGGAAGAAAGTTGATTAAAAATCTAATCTTTGAATGTTTACAAAGTGGAAAAAAAAAATCAGTTTCAGCATCTCTATCCTAATCTGCCTCAAAATCTCATCAACTCTTCCTTGACCCCAGTCCAAACCATCAATAAAATATAGTCAAAATCAAGTAACTTTTAGATATAGCCTACTGACAAACAGACTAACAGCAGTTAAAAATACATCCTTCTCAGCTCAAACACATTTTAAAACAATTTCTTGATTTACCAAAATTATCATAGTCAGTGGGGCTTTGTGTGACCATCTTCATAAACTCTTAACATTTCTGTTGTTCCTGTTTATGAAATAAGGGATTTGACACAGAAGTAGTACTACAGGTGGTCTATAGTACAAAGCAGTGAGAGGGCTTCTAGATGTGGCAACAGAAAAGAGTATATCCCAAAAACAAAAACCCCATCCTATCCCACATTTATCAGTTTAGATCCCTACCTTTAACGTCAAAGGTTGTGCAAACCCCAAAGTTGACCATTTAATTCCAACACTCATCTCTGTCACATATTACACAACACACACACACACACTGAGGGAGGGTGAGAACAAAGCTCACTTCAGGAAGGACGAGCCAAGATGTCTGCTGCAAGCAAGTTTCTTACATTTATCTGCCTTTCTATTGGTGGATAGTTACTTTGAGATATCTCCCCATTCCTTAAAAACATTCGGGAATATGCTTTGGAGAACTTCACCATCATAATGACCATCATCGGAACCCTATCAGATCAGATCCTAATCATAGTCAAGCCCCAACATGGGCAGGTTCAGCGTATTCTCAAGCTACCTTTAACAACAATCAGATTCTCAAGCCTGATAAACAGATTAAGGATTAATGCTAAAGAGAAATATCTGAACCTGCTGCAATGAGACTTTTGTTTGCATTTCAGTTCCTCTTTCCTAACCTTAAAGTTATTTGCTGGGACTAAGAAAGCAGGAAATTAAATATAAATAATCATTAAAAAAAAAAGGGTAAGAGAGAGAGAGAAATTAAGAGGAGAAAGAAGATAAGGATAGGGACGTTTCTTGTGGAGGAATTAACATCTCTAGCCTCAACTTTAGCTCAGTCCAACTGAGACATCTGACACCATTTGTTCCTTCATGTTTCTAACAGGTGCAACCTAAAGCAGACCAGTGTTTCACAGCCTCTCTGACAGTTGAGAAGGTCACACTGGCCCAGTTGCTAAAACCAAAGTTGGCTCAGAGTTTTTTGCACACTTACCCCTCTGTCTAGCCACTCAGCACTCATTCATATTTGCTGAGAAAGTCATTTATTAGAACAAGAATGTTTGCACTTTTTTGTATTTTTTTAATTAGTAAGTAATCTTCAAGCCTTTAAAATGTCAGAAAAGTGAAGAACAGAATGACCTGCACACAGCTGCAATGATAAACTCACATAGCTGCAAAAACAGCACTTTGGTTTTCACAATGTTACCCGAAAAATGTGTGCAACACATCACAAGACAGACACTGAAATGCTGCGAGAAATTCCTTTCCCAAAGACAACACAGGTCTTGTTGAAGAATGTGCCAAAATTGGGGTTCTTTCATGTTGAAGCAGCAGAGAAAAGAGGTAGGAGAGAAAAGCCTGACTGGATATGCTTGGTTACCCCTGAAAGGCCAAAGAGTGCAGCACTGTTAAGTGCATTCCTGCTCAGATCACCTGGAAGGAGCCAGCAAGAGCTCCAACATGACGGAGCGACAAGCAGGGGAGAAAGAGAGAGGAGAATGTGAGTCGGGGGCTAAGGTGGGTGGGTGGGTTTGAGAAATCCATTCCTGTGCATCCTTGCATGCTTTGTTGCATGTTTCCTGAAAAACATAAAGGCTGAAAATTATTCTAAAATAAACTAAAACAAAGGCCACAATCCATCAAATTGTGATTTGGCTGATGGGAATTTAATACAAAGATTCAATCTTAAAACAAGTCAGTCAGCAGATCAGAAGCTGGGGAAACATCTGGGAAAATGAACAACTGCATGTGTCAAAATCCATTCTGGTATGTATTTGAAAAGTACGGATGATATGCGTTCTTCTGTAGTGCAGTTTTTCCTTTTTCACATATCTACAAGCCAAAAGCAGACAATGTGATGCAATATTTCCAGTCTACGGGAAGTAGAATGGAGTTTATTAGTTGAACTGTAGCACTTGAGTGATTCCTGAAATGAATAGAACAAATTGATGAAGTCAGCCTGAGGCTATCTGAGGGTTTTTTCTTTAACTGATGGCAAACAGAACCCAACACTAACAAAAAGTGACTGGACAAAGTGTCTCAAGGACAATGCAGGAGGAACAAATGCCACAAGAACCCAAAGATCCACTTGGCTATCCTTGATTTGACAACTATCATTTGCATTGCTTTGTTTTTACACGACCAAAGACGAAGCAGCACAGACCTCACAAGCTGCACAGAGGAGAGACGAGGGAGCACCACGGGAGACCCGGCCCACTTTCCTCCTCCTCCTCCTCCTCCTCCTCTTTCTCTGGCCTCAGCTGACTTGAGCCCCTCAGAGACACCCTGGTTCATTCCACAGCATCAGGAGGAGGATGGGGCGTGGGGGGGNGTGGGAGAGAAGGTACACTCCAGCACGCCAACCCAGCACAAACACAGCTGTGGCTGGCCACTGCCAGACCTATTGTCCAGAGACTAGACATCCAAGCCTAGGGAAGCCTTGAACATGAGGGTTTCACTGACTCTTTAATCACTTGGTTTTCACAGCCACATTTTTAAGGAAATAACTCAACACCATTTGCTGTTTTAACATTTGCTTATGCCAATAAGCAGTATATTCCAGAGGTAGAAGAATGGTGTTGCTTTAGGAAGGAACTTATCAGTACCAAAATATTAAAGCCTCTTATCACAAACACCTAAAAACTCCTTTAAGAAATCATCTCCAGGAATTTTCCACTGGAACATTTAAGGAAGAGGAGAAACAGACCAGGTCTACGGTCTGTCTCTGTCTCCATGAATGACTCACTCAGGAGTGATAATGGATTTACTGTCATATTCGATTCAACTCAAAGCACCTGAGCTCACACATACAATGGAGATCGCTACTTTCTGAAGACAAGTAATTGCATATGGAGGATTGGAGGAAATCCGAGTACTGTATCAAAATGTCAAAACCTAAAAAGATCTTAGCTTGTAGATTTTAAATTAAAAACACATGCTCATATATCAAACTGCAAAGGTCAAAATACCCCTCAGGCACATGGAGCAGACATTAATCATGCTATAAAAGCAGGACTGTCCTAGACTTAATAGCATAATAGAAAATAATATCCTAGAGACAGCCAGCACTACATGGTTAAGTCCAAATTCTTTCCATTGTCACAATTGGATTTCCTCTTATTAGGTATATTTCGAGAAAATAAGAATAACTGTATTGTCTCCTCTGCATTAGCCCATTGCTTTCCTTTCAAGTTTTGTTCAGCTGTGTCATGTTTGTTTGAGACTCTTCATGTAGACAAAATCCAACTGGAAAATTACAGCATACATCTTTCATAGAATTATTGTGACAGCTATTGAACCATTGTAACTCTTGGTAAACTGCTGTTTTAGGCATGTTCATGAATTTTCCCGTCATTCTTTTCTGCAAATATGCTACACATTAAGAGAATTATTCTGAACTAATTTGGACATCAAAATACATGAGTCAAAAATCACAGTGACTGAATGTCAGCTATCAAATTTTCAAGTTTGAACACATACTCCTTCTTTTGCATTAGTACATTTTTCATCTCACATGGATTTCAAAGAAAAACCTGTAGAGGTGAATGACTGCCGCTCAGTGTGAGCCCTCAGTTTGCCTTCCTTGTTAAAGAGCGGCTTGTGTAAAAGCAGTTGGACCGCCCTGCCACTCTGAAGAAAATGCTCTTGATGTGGGCATTAAATAGTGCCAAGTCAAATGTCTATTTGCATGCCTTTCTCCTAAGAGCCTCCTGCCTGATTCTTGGGTATGTAAATAGGCTTTGGTTGGCGCCACAGATGTAGAGATGCTGGGACAAAAAGTACATATCTGAATGTGGTGGAGACACTTACAAAGATGCCTTTTAAGTGAAAAAAGTGCTGCCCAGAGCGCTTCCTGGAAAAAAAAAAAAAAAAAAAAAAAAAAAAAGCTGCCAGAGCTGCTTTTTTAACCAATCATGGATAATTGTGCCATAAGGTCAGTTCACTTGCTAGTTACCTACAATTTTCATGTACTTACAATTTTCATGCAAGAAGGAGACAGCTCATTTTAGCTTTAGCTTTAGAAGCAGACAGTGTTGAGGAAGGTGCTTCTGTTGCACAGAGATAATTGTAGGTACATGACATCTTCAGTGGGAGAGAGCAACAAGGGACATTTAATAATGTCATCCAGCTGGTCCGTTTGACAATGTCATATTCAAAAAAACCATTAGCAGCAGTCTCTCAACCCATGAGGAGTCTTTTCTTCTATAATTGGTCAGCTGGTGCAAAAGTGCTTGATTAATAGAGACATTTTCTGGAAAGTTGAACTTTTTTCAATTACTCTGCTCTGCTAAAAAAAATTTGAAAGGCAATTGCCTCCCACAGGATTAAGAAAGGTGCTACTAGTGGAGAAAGAGGTGTGAAGTGTGAAGAAAAATGAAAAAATTAATAGAGGAACGTATGAAAAAAAACTAATAGAGGAACTGGAAAGCATATGTATTGGGAGTGGTCAAACCTGGCAACCCCAGACATGAATACTTCAAAAACCAGGTATTGCCAGGGTTTTTATAGTTCCCTAGAGGTTAGGAACTTCTAGTGAAGCAGACTGAGGCCAGTACTCAGTTTGGCCTTGACGACAAGAACAGTTGCTATAAAAGCAGAAGAGAAGCCCAAAGAACGAAGATTTCAAGGCAAAAGCAAAGTGGGCTCTCTGCTCCCCAAGGCTTTCAGACATTCTTGTGTGAATCATAGAAAAACAGTTATTCTGTAGTGTCTCACTGTGGCAATGAAATAAAGTGGCCAGTGAGCCGGCTTATCTTTAACAGAGGGGGCGTGGCCTTACTGTAAAGGTGTACTAATAAGTACTGTTCCTACAGTTTAATATGACCTCACACCACTTTGTATAATTTGCATCCCAGTAGGAACATTTCTAGCACATATAACCAATAATGGTTTTAAGAGCCAGAGAGAGAGAGAAGTGGCAATCTCCTCAAAGAGGCTGATGTGCTACAGCTGTTTGGGAATGTACTGGGAAGGGACTCTTACATTAATACAAACTTATCCATCACTGCTGGAGGTTTGTTGAGGAGGGCTGTTTACACATCTCCAGACATAAACATGTAGATGATTAAGTTTATATTTGAGCCTATGAAAGGCCTTGTATCTCTGATTACATCTGTTCTAACAAAAACTATGTTTTTAGCTACACATGGCTGTGAAAAACTCTGGAAGGAAGGAATGGGGGGAAAAAAGCTTTATCCCCACATTACATTGCACGGTGGTACCCTCACTTGTAATAACAACTTCTGAGATAAACTGCTATATTGTGCTAAACTGAACAATCAACTCCTGAAACCATGGATTCATAAGCCCATGAAAAGCCATCATTGTTACCATGTTCCCTTAATATCCCAGCCATCTGGAAGCACCAGGACTGTATCTATCCAGGGAGTGTTTTGATGGGAAGGAAATTTACTCCCCTATGAACACAGCTACAGTTTTTCTGACCAAACCAATAACAAGTTACTGTTACTAAACCAATATTTGTGTTGTGGGAGGGAGATATACTGTAATTCACCAGGTGTTTATACCCACAAACAAGCAAGAAAACCACATAATGTACTGAATGTCTTTGGTTCAGGAGCAAATTGTGAGTTCAGACGTGTGTGAAGAAGACCAAAAAAAAAAAAAAAAAAANAAAAAAAAAAAAAAAAAAAAAAAGACAAACATTTCTGCAGCTTAGACACAACATGAGATGACTTCTATGATACAAAAAAACATATGAAAGCGCATGTTTGACTTTATCAACTGGAGATTGGCAGGAGATTCTCTGATGCTTCATCAGTAGACTGTCAGGTTGCCGCTCAGGTTCAACAGGATTATCAGTGCAGTAATAATGAAGATAAGTGATGAAATTGAGATACAGCACATGTATTTGCACATTAGCAATGGGGTTTTCTGGTTTCCTTTATTAAGTCTAGGAGGCCTTAAACTCAAGAAAACATATGGCACTTCAAGAAGCACAATGCCTCATAGCCTGGCACTTGAATATAAGCATCTGGTTGAAAACAAAAAAAGGAAAACAGAATTTCACAATCCTTGAAAATCATTAGCAAGTGGGAGCAGGTTTGGAATGACTTCTGCCTGGCAGGAAAGGCTGCACACACCCACTGGCTATCTTAAAGTTTTTATAGCCAATGTTCGCTGTTGCAGCTATACAGAGAGAAAGTGTTGGCATCGACAGCTGGTACAAGAAAGCTGACGATTGGAAAGTTTATCCAGATGCCTGATTTCCTCCCAATGAGGCAAGCGGCCGTATCCCTTCCACTTTGGATCATTTTGAAAGCACACAGCAAGTACATTAATAGACATTCAAAGAAGCTTTAGGAATTCTAGTTTTACTCAAAATGGTCTCTAGTTTCAGAGAATATGTACACCTCTATGCAATCATACTCTAGATAGGATGAACACATACAGAACACACGCAAACCTGCATATGTACACACAAACACACTCACAAACACTGCAAATAGAAGAAAAGCATTTGTGACTTATGCGTGATGCTAATTGAACAGGAAAATATTACAACCCTACAAATTAACCTTTCCATCATGTGTTCTTAAATCAGCCTTTTCATTAACTCAGTACCTTTGATGGATTACACTGCTTTAGCACATATTTACTGTACACATTAACCACATAATGCCAACATTATACAATGAAGGTGTGAATACGTCACTTGATGATCTCTGCTAAATGAAGCAGACATGGGTTTGTTTTTGCTCCACTGCTAAATCAAACAACACTTTAACACAGGATCTGGACTGTAACTCACACTACTTTCACGGTAGTATGGAAACATGCCAGCCAGTCGAGGTGTGCATGTTACATGCAACATGGCTAACACGTTAGGCACATAGTACAGAAAAAAATCTCAGGAGTGCGTGACGGGAGCTTTAATCTCGGTGATGTCATGGGTAAAAGTTAGGGGCAGTCTTGTCTACCTTGATGTTCTCCCTCCTTTGCTTTCTCCACCCCCCCACCTCTCTTTTTTCTCATCTGTCCATTCCTGCTGACAGCTCTACACACTGGCCTCTTTCTGCCTGTCCTTGCCCCACCCTGGGCCAGAGCATGTTCCTCCTATAAGGTCATGTGCAAGGAATGCCTGAAAAAGCCTCAGCGCTGTCACTGCTAAAAAGCCTCTTTCACTAGGCAAGGCCGCATGAAGACACAGGAGACATGACGAGCTTTAAAAGCCAGCCTTCACTCCTTCCTTCGCCAGCCTCCATCCGTCATCTTTTCCCTATAAACTTGGCAGGTAGAGCGTGCTGTACATAGAAAAGAAAACAGTGGTGGAATAATAATGCCGCTGTATACAGGAGCAAACAGTGGACTGGGGTGGTGTGTCTGGGGCGTATAGTCTGCAACTGCTGGCTTTGATCAGAAAAAAAAATGAGAAAACATTCTTGATCACAGTGGCCTGAACTCACAGGAACTGAGAATGGGGAACAGACAACCATAATCCTGAATCTATTAGTTATCAAAACACAGTTCATGTCTATTATTGAAGCTAATGTGGGCCAGGCAACTTGAATTGAGATGGTTGTTTGTACATGTGTGGCTGAGTCTGCCCTGTGGCTGACATCACTGGACTGCAGAGGGAAATGACTGCCTCCATTATCCTTTCCACCTCTAGTGACAGCCCAGCTAAGCCCCGTGGGAGTTCACACTGAAAGACTTCACAACTTTTCACTCAAAGCTATCCTGAGGTCACCCGACACTACATCAGCTACTGTATCCTTAGTCAACCATCACAACCTTTCCCATGTCTGCTCCGGCTTCCTGGGCAGTTTCAGGACACACAAGGCTGGCTTTGTGCGCCAACCTCAAAACACAAGGTGTGTACGTTTGGAGTATTGCAGATGTGCTGGAAAATCACCTATAATGCCTTCCTCCTCCTATGTTGCGCTTGTGCCCTCCTCCCAACACCTCTCTCACATTCCCTCTTGCCCAAAATACAGTAACACACTCTTTTCTCACAGGAATTTCTAAAAACAAGACCTGGTTAGTTGACATCTTATTTTTAACTTCTGATCCTACGATCACAAGCACCACCAGTTTCCAGTCACATAAAAGTGTGTTTTTCTAGACTGGAAAAAAAAAAAAAAAAAAAAAAAAAAGACTAACTGGACCCAGAAATCTGAAATATGGCTAACAGTTGTGTTTTGTCTCTGTCAATGAGCTTTTGGTTGAGGGTGTGATGTGTGTGTTAAAGCTGTATACATGGACGGGTAAGCTGAAGCCCACACACAGAATAATACCACCAATTCTAACAACCAAGCTTTTCTAAGGCCGGCTCTTTTGCACTTGCTTGGCAGTTACACAGTGTTCAAGAAAGAAACTCAGATGTTACCATCAGGAGATAACATGAGACTAAAACACTTCGGGCATTTTGTAAGACATTTCACTCTGTTTCCCCATAAAGCTCCTGAGATGAGACGTTTTCTCGACATTACGAGGAACAGAACATTTGAAGAAAACATTTATGGGCAGACTACTCAGACACGGGGGTCAAGGGTCACCCACTCAAGTGACATGTGAGCGCGTGGGCAGGCTCAGCTTTTCCATTGGGCCTGTAAAGACATCAGACTGGAAAAAAGAAAAAGTGAGCATGTTGTGGTGTTTAAGTGTTAAATCCACAACAGACAAACACTTTGTTCACATATAACATGAGCTTGGAAAAGCACAAAAGACGACACTTTGGGAACTATGTGTGTGTGTGTGTGTGAGGCAGTGAGTGTGTTTGTCCCAGCAGACAATGCCAGCATTCATCCAGTCACTCAGTTCTCACTCTGTCCCGCCCCTACTTACCCCAGAGAAATATAAAATATATTTGTTGATGTTGAAAATCAGCCTGATGCTAAGCAGCTTAAAGAAGACAAAGGGCTTTAAGGCGTCACCACCCACACAGTCAGCTGAAGGATTCTGCTGAGAAAATGGCTTAAGACTGATTGAAGAGCCAATGACGGATGCACGGATCACTGAAATGAGTTTGTTCCCAGATTCGTAGACATTCTAAAATGTCCTAAAGGGGAGTTATTTGAAAGCCTTCGGAGACAACGTGAAATGGATGTAACACCCAAAATATGTCATTTTCATTTCACACATATCTACATAAACGGCTGTTTCCACGTGGATGTATGCACTTAAGAGTGATTTCCTGTGTCACCAAAGAATGTTTGCATCAAAGATGATGAGGAGTCAGCTGCCAAGGCAGAAACATCATCTATAAGGCTCTTTAACTGCAAAGTGTCAGAAGATCTTCCCTATTAGAGTATGAAAAGTTCAAGCGCCCTGAAAGAGTTATTTCCTCCTTCAGACTTCAAATGTGATTCAGTCTCTGATGAGGTAATGCATCCACCTTCTTCGGGGGGCTAAGCAAGCCTGTCCACCATTTCATCATACATGCAACCCATCAATCAAACTACCACCCTCTGAGCCCTGGAATAGAAAACTTTTCCAGATATACTTTGGACAATCATATGTAAAAGGTCAAGAAATGGCCAACAAAGTAGGGGAAACAGTAATATCTGCATAGTTTAAGGATTACCCAAAGCAGAGAACAAAGAATCTCCTTCAATCTCTTTTTAAAGCTGGTATTGGTATGCGAGCTGATCCACAGCAGAGGATCGGCTCTTATATGATGACCAGAGAGACACAAGTCCCTAATGTGAAGCTTGTCTCAGCCTTCTAAGACTGATGAGAGCCAGTTATAGTGTTTTTGTAATGATAAACTGGGTCTGTAACAGGTCCCTGGCTCATGAAATAAGCCTCATCTCCCCATGCACAGAGGCCCTGAACAGATAGAATGCTGTATGTTCAAGTCTTTCCCTCATTCATTCCCTCAGCGTTAAAGAGCGGAGTTCCCCTGCAGAGACCACCACTAGAGAGGGTGAAACTGGTTCCAGGAGATGCTCCCTCAGGGGACGACCAGATAGAATTTATGGGTGAGAAGGAGGAGGCGGGAGCAGAGAAGCTTGGTGCTTGACCACAAAATCTACCAGGGGATGAACACATTTGTCAGCTAAACACTCAGTGGGAGGTAAAAGGCCAATTTAAGTTAACCAAAACCTGCAATATCCATTGAGAAAAGTAAGCAGTGACTTTGGCAATGGCTAAACATCTGTTTCTTTGAATTTAATGCTTAATGATTTAATCTCCATTCTCTTCTTTCTTCTCTTACTACAGTAAAATGAACACACACCGCTTATTTTTCTTCTTCCATTATTCTGTCTTTATGAAGATCCTGTATCTAACAAACTTTCACTGATGAGGGTTAGGGTTGGGGTTATTTATTTATTTATTTATTCTCCGCCACCAGCTGAGAGTAAATACATTTTTATGCTTACAGTGCAAACACAGATGGGAGTTAAACTAAGGCTGAAGTCCCCTGATTCCTCTAATCGTGATAAATTTTCTATGTGGTATCATTAAATATAAAACAGCACAAACAACAACAAAACCATTGAAAGTATTAACAAATGAATTGAGAAATACGGTTTCATTATGAAGGGTAATAAATCATTATATACAGTAAATTCACGCAGACAATTTAAATATAAAACAGACAAGTTGGAACCAATATCATGAACTGAACAAATTCCTGAAATAGCTGGAAACACAACTAACAACTGAGAAATGTTTTACGGATTGTACACACACACACACATATACATGCACGCACACACACACAATCATCTGCTGGGAGATCTTGGCACATGCTACATGCATGTGACAGCAACAGTAACTCAAATTTATTCTAAGTGCATTTTTAACAGGAGGGTCAAAATAAACTCTGCTCACATACTGAGTTACCGATTTATTAAGTCCATCTGCGTACGATCTAATGCAATCCAATCCAACTATAAATTCTACCTCTGTGAAGTTTATAGTGTTCAGTCTTTGTCGACACTATGTCAGAGAGGAGTTGATTTAACTCTGTGGGAATAAAGTTGAATCAACTCCGAGCTTATAAGGTCTCATTTTACACAAATTATCAGGCTGTCAATACATCCCTCTGGGATGCTGTTCTAACTCTCCAGACACAGCACCGTGTTAGGGGTTGACACATCATTACCTTTCATCTGTTATTTTTACACACACTTACTGTGAATGTAAAAATCCAGATGAAATGTAACATGCGTGTGAAACTCCAAACTTGTACATTTATTTGCATGTGTGAGCGGCCGTATCTGTCTATTGATCTGTGGCCACAGTTTTACTTTTGTAAATAAATTATAATTAAAAGGTAAACAAACTCTTATTCTGCTGAATAGAACCTTGACATTGGAGCTTCTTCCATTCCATTCCACAGCTTTTCATTTAGAATAACTTTTGCAAATGGCTGGAGCTTCAGAAGAGATTCACATCACTGCTGCAGAGGTTTCAGGTTTGATGCCTCAAAAACACAAAGATAAACACCTGAAAAAGATCATTTCCAGCTCAGATTATCAGGTTTTGGTGTAGTTCAACTATGGCATTAGATCAGTGCCATCAGGATTTGATTGCATATTAGTCTATGGTTGTGCGTAACTGAATAAGTCGTGCATAACTGAATAACTTGTATCCAAAATTATGTTTTTGTAATCTCTTGTATCTGTGAGAATATGATTCAAAAAGTTACAACTTTAAACAACAACTTATTTACTTTACTTACGTTAAACGCACGACTTATTCAGTTAGCACAACCATAGACTAATACACATACAAATCCTGATGGCACTGATCTAACACCATATTCAACTTTATCTATATGTCATGTTTATCTTATTTACTGATCATAACAACCTCCATTTCTGAATTGTTAAATTACACCAATAAACACACACACATACACATCTCTCAACACAGCAAATGAGTTTAATTCACTTGTGGGAAATAGTGTAAATAAAACTGTTTTGACATCCAGTTGGTTTACCACACCCTCCCTGTGGTTGCTGCTTGCTTATCATTTGTCTTCTAGGTTTGATTTTCCTAGAAAATAGCAAGTAAACAAAGTGATGTTCAGCAGCTGGCCTGGTCATGGACACTGGAACTTTAACCCAGCAGAATAACTCAATGTGACTGTTATGACTAAAAACTTGTTATGGCAGAAATTCCACATCCTGGTCATCATCAAAGTCTAACTGACTGATCCTTGTCTAAAGAACAATCTGTCCTTAAAATGATATCCCATCAATTTGTTACTTTGTGAGATACGTTGCTTAGAAAAAAAATGTCAGCGGTTATTAAAAACCATCCACAGGCTTCTGGATGTAAAAATACTCTTCACTGGAATCTAAAAGAGATTTGAACTTCTTTCGTAAACAACTTATTCCTGTTGCTGCTGTCACATTACACAAATCTAGCATTGTTGACACACAGCAGGCTGGCTGGAATTCAGGTCAAACCCCCACCAAGAAACACACACACACACACACACACACACACACACACACACACACACAGACACACACCTGGTCCGCAGTCTGTAGATCTAATAGGACCCTCAGAAAGACGTCTGTTGAGCGATGTCATGTAATTTGTGTGTGTCATATCTATGAACAGACGTTCTACACCACAATAAAATCCAAATGATTAGTTGCATTGTGTGTTTGCTTTCAGAAGAAATGTCATTAGCCTCTCTTGATCACTACCATCTGAAACTGGTATTGCCTGGGTGTTGGAGCAAGTTTGTGCCTGTAGACATCAGTGGGTAAAGGAGAACCCCTCAGCCTTTTCCATTGGCTGGACAGAACTGAGGTCAGAGGTCATCAGTGTGCCAGGCTGATAACCTAATGGTGAGATGTCCCAGAAACCCACATGCCTCACATTCTCCAGCAATGACAAAAGAGCCTCTGACCTCAGACACACAGCGCCGGAGGCCGCCTCAGCCTGAAAAGAAGCACTAATCAGTCGTTTCAGAGATATTTGGCTCACCTAAAAAAGTGCAATTAACTTTAAAAAAAAATTTACCCAAGAAGAACAACTTCACTGGTCACTGCTTGTTTTAATTAACATTTTTCTTCAAAGTTCGATTGATAAGTTCTGAACCTAGCATAGAAAGCTCTAACTCAGAGCTGTAGCGGTTATTTATCTTTCAATATAATCTCCTTCCACCTTCAACAAACTGCTGCAAATGCTGATCAACAGAAAAAAAAATTCCTGCAGTTGATATGATGTCATCACTTTGGGCCAAACAGGCTCCAGCTAAAGCCTTTTTTATGTTTGGGAGGAGGCGAATGTCTGATGGAGCCAAATCAGGTGAGTAAGTCAGGTAGTAAACTTCAAAGCTGCAGCTAGTAAGTACATAAATACTGCACAGACCTTCTGACAAACAATTTCCACTCTTCAGAGCCTCTGGAACTTGGAAGTTATAATCAAGTACCTAAAAGGAATGGCTGACGTGCAAAACACCTTAAGATTTATGCACTTTTACAAATAAAATCCCAGCCCTGGCTGACTTGCTCATACGTCAGGCCCAAAACTTATAAATCAATTTTCATAGCTGTTGGCACACTCTCAAAGCTTCATGGGATATATGTTGTTGAATGCCAACCAAAGAACTGTCATTATATCTTGATTAAAAAGACAAGATGTTCAAATTTGACAACCTGATACATTAGCTACATGCTTATGTTAGAATATGTGTAGATAACCATGGGAACAAGTCTTCAAAAAGAGCAATGAATGAAACCGTCCATGTCAAAACCCACCGAGTTACAGATGGTAGTGGAAAATCGACTACAGGAGAGGGGGCTGGACTTCAACTCTATTCTTCAGATAACATTCTTCAGAGGAGACTGGATCTCCACTGTGGAAAACTCAGCTAAGGACTGTGATTACTTCTTTCCTATCGTCTTGCTTCAGTGCTTTTACAATGCCAGCTGTGAGTCTGGATGTAAAAGGGATGATATCATCACCAAAATAAGTAGTTTTATAGGGCGAGTGGTGATGATACTGCCCTGCTTCAGAAAAGATGGGGTCAGGGCAGAGAATCTGCTGATAGCAGGGTGTGCACAGGCTTTTCGACAGCACTGTGTGATCTAAGTTGTGGTTGTGTACAACATGAATGAAACAGCAAGGAGTCAGACGCTGCTTGTAATTTCAGTGATGCCGCTGGCTCGTCTTTGTTGCTGCAATTTCAGAGTCATCTGCCAAGCACATGCAGCTCAAATACATTTTCTGTAAAAGATAGTCTGATGAAATTATGTGAAATAGAATCAGAAGAGAGAGACTGAAGTCAAAATCTTACTTGGAATGAAAACATACAGAACCAAATCCATGAAGCAGAACTCAAAGCTATACTAATTCCTTACAATCCTAAATTCAGACATGGCAATAATATGCTCCATGTGTACTTCGCTTGAGGCTGTAAATACTATTCCAGCTAGGATTTCCATCCTTCATTATAAAAAGCTGTTTTCACTTTACCCTGCCCTCTATTGTTCTTTGTTACAAGGGCACCCTCACTACGACAGCTAGCAAAGCCTCTACTGTTGGAGGTAGTGGACCACTAGCGTTGTGGATGCAGGCTAATGGAAACCAATTGACTCCGGAGGAGTCCAAGTGTATCCATTTGGTTTTCATTCCATGCCAAGTGAAAGAGAGAGTGCAAGTCTGTGTTTCCATGATTGGACATATTTAAGGGAAAGTGAGCTCACATAAGCGGCTATAAGAAGTGACCACAACAGAATATAACTCCAGGCCTGAATTCTCCACAGCGTGAAGGGTAGCAATGGAAAGAGCTGCCCCACATGTGGGTAATCTGCTTATAATCTTACATTTTTTTGCTTGTATGTTGATCACATAGCATAGATTGTTTCCTGTTGTAGCAGATCCTGTGTGGCCACACAGGGAATATGTGTGTGTGTGTGTGTGTGTGTGTGTGTGTTTCAGATTGCGCGCTGGATGAGCATCTACGTCTGCATGAGCGAGGAAATGCATGAGAGATATAAACCTAACAAGTGGCTAAGAGCTGTTGAAGAATCATTCAGGAAAATATGTTGTTTTTAAGTTGAAATGAATATGAAAAAGTAATATTAAAGCAGTGACCAAAATGCCATGGCAAATCCTAAAATACAGCAAAAATATATTAAACTTGGGTGTAATGAAAATGCAGCCAGCAAAAAATTTATGTTCTGAAATTTATATTGTGAAATTTCATTTTTGCATAGAACAAAATGTAAGCAGATATTTAATACTCATCTGGGTTTATACAATCTGCTCTACTGATGTACTGTATACTGGTCGGGCTCTGCCTTCATGAACCTACATTTTAATGCTCACATGAAGTTTGTCAGTGCTGCCAAGACAATATATTATTTTGAAGAAACAGCTGTTATAACATGACGTTCGCTGCAGCTCACATGAGAACAAGACACAATAGAAAAAATTAAACTGTAGGTTTATTTCATGGATTCAGTTCAAAACCAGAAACCACACAGAGCAATGAAAATACTTTTGAAGAAGTGAAGGCAAAAAAAAAAAAAAAAAAAAAAAAAAAAAGCACTTTTTTTGCTCTTCTTATACTGCGTTCGAGCAACCTCGGAACTCGGATTTTTCCCAGTTGGAATTTCCAACTTTTGATCTTAAAGTGTTCCAGCCAGATATAAACAAAAAAGCATGGCTGAACACCAATAAATACTGTAAGATTAAATAAACTTTGTAATAAATGCTAACTAAAGTAAAGTTAGATTATAGGACTGTTTGGTTGTGTTGTTAACAATGATATTAATCACAGTGTGTATGTATTAAACTTTGTGCAGACAAGTAATATTCTGAAATTATTTACACTTACGTATCAATCACTAACAGTTATTATACACTGTAGATAGTTAACTTGGCGATATATTTTGACCTTTTTATTTCAATTTCATGCAAGAAANTTATACACTGTAGATAGTTAACTTGGCGATATATTTTGACCTTTTTATTTCAATTTCATGCAAGAAAAAATACTTTATTCACCAGTTAGCTGATCATTTCCATTCACAAAGCTCGCTTCCACAGGCGCCACCATGTTGAGTGACGTCATACTCGTGAAGTCGGGGTTGATAATTTTAGTCCGAGTTTCCCAGTCGGAGCTCCGACTTCAAGTGCCGTTCCAACGCATTTTTCCAAGTAAGAAGTCAGAANCCCAGTCGGAGCTCCGACTTCAAGTGCCGTTCCAACGCATTTTTCCAAGTAAGAAGTCAGAAAAATCCGAGTTCCAAGGTCTGTCGAATGCAGCATAACTCTCTGAGGCAATTATTATTGATATCAAATTGAGGTTATATGAATAAGTGTAAACTTATCTACAAATTATGACATGAGCAACAATTCAAAAGTAACAGATGCAATTGCCTGCAGAACAAAGTAACTTCAGTGAATAACTCCACAGCTGACTGACTGACTGACTGACTAACTGATCGGCTTACAGCACACAATTCATCCTGTCACAGTATGAACAAAACCATCAGATGCTCCAGATTCCATCTGGAATGAGCGTTTCTGTATGTGCTGCTGAGACAGTGAATAGTGATGGTGCCTTACACTTCCATAACATCAACACCCATCCTGAAACACTCAGAGACAGAGAGATATTGATCGACACCCCTCAATCTACATGGGAGAGCCCCATCTGGCAATGGTTTCTACTCCGGTCATGCAGGGTCACAAGCAATAAAATCAACACACACTCTACTGTATGCTGGAACACTGGCCTCTTCCTCTAAAGAGCACCTCAGGAAATGAAAGCATATGCTGAGATTACCTGTCAAAGTTAAATAAGGGTCACCATGAGATCAGCATGGATCTCACAGAAGAGATTTCCGTGTGTGTGTGTGTGTGTGTGTGTTATTCCCTGCTGATGCATTGAGTTCCCTGCCTGTGTGTGCAGTCTTGCATGTGTGCACCTTAGCTAGAAGTTTGTCTGAGCATCTGTGTGCTCAAGCATGAATGTGTGTATCCGCACGTCCACCCATGTGTGCTCCAACTTCCCCGCTGGGTAGGAGAGTTTACAGACTCTCCAGTCTAATTGAGCAGGGAGAATAAATAATGATGGGATCTGACCCTTGAACAGGGCACAGATGTTCTCTAAATTTCTGCACGTGCTCCTCTTGAATGTCTTTACCTCCCCTGCAACCACCAAAGCAGCACAGGCAGACAGCGCAGGTGTCCTGCCAAAGATCACAGCACAACTAAAAGGATTTCTTCCTCCAAGAATCCTAAGCAGTCAGACTGAAGCTGCTCTGACACCCTCTGCTCCACTTAAACATTTATTTTCAGGCCTTGGCTTTGACAGGAAACAATGCTAGCTGCCACTAAAAATAGTGAACAGTCATCCTTTTTGGACCTCAGCCATTACTCAGCCTTGGGTACTATTTTAGGACATTTGCTGATGGATGTCATGTGTGACTGAGCCACAGAGGTGAGAAGCTGAAAGGTCTCGGTTTCAGGTCTAGACTAAAGCCGTTATGTGGAGGGTACTGCGAGGAAGTGGTTTGGCATAGAGGGGCAAACAGGAGGTCTGAAATTAGACATCTGTTCATTATAAAAAAAAAAAGTCTGCTTCTCATTTTTGAGAAATCCTGGTTCTGGCAGGCAAAATGTGGCCAANAAAAAAAAAGTCTGCTTCTCATTTTTGAGAAATCCTGGTTCTGGCAGGCAAAATGTGGCCAACAGAACCCCCTTAACATCTGACTTTGTTTCACAAACACATCTGTCCTGAAGAAGGCATTATGAAATAATCTGTGTATACATCTCAAAATGTAATTGGTCTGACTGGTAGGAAAGAAAACAGCTCAAGATGACAAAATATGACAAAATATCTAGAAACACCTGTTGAAAGTCATAAATATAATACAACCATGACAATCAGGCTGAAATGAGAGAATGCCTCACTGTCTACCAACTTTCCATAGCCAAAACTGTTAAATTTTGAAGTAGCATAAAACACCTCATGACAGGTATCTGAGCAGCATTAAAATCATCTAATTTTTAATTATAACCACTTGTATTTTAGAGCATGATGAAACATTAAAATTGCACTTATACAACATCAACAGTAAATTCTCCAACATTCTGACACTTTTGAATGTGCAGAAAGTTACAGATTTCAGCTTTTGCATTTTTCTGTCAAACCAGGAATAAGAAAATACTCATAGCTTTAATGAAATCCTGAAAATTCCAATGAGACTCCTGGGATGAATGAATTACCTGTTGATAAAGTCACTTAGGACTGAGGTGAAAATATCTGTTACAGGTGAGAAAACTTCATTTGGTTCCTTTTGATCTTTTCTAGTGGAGCACAGAGATGCATGTGTATGTTTGAGGCCATATGCTGATGGATTATTTAAAATCTATTCTCTCAAAGCATATGTTGTATGTCTGAAGTAATTTCTCATGTTGATTTTAACAATGTTTTTCATGAAACCTGATCCAGATTAATTTGTAATTTCCAGACACACATTCACACACATTCTGACCCTGAACCCCTGTGATGATTGCTTTATTGCAGAAACAATATGAAAGCCTGGAAGATGGACAACAGAGAGGAAAATGTCTAAATATTAAACTTTGACAAGACTCATCTGAATCTCCACACTCATAAGCAAAATTTAGAGTGCTTTGGTTTGTATCTCATGCATTAATTAACTTTGTGTGTTCAGCCTTCCTTGAGATTTTCAATAGCGTCAATGACAAAGCAAAACTTTTATTTTAAGAACTTTATCTTTTATGGCACTTGTCATCATATTTTTATCTCCACTCAGCAGGTTTTGGGAGTGACGCTGCAGCAACAGCATTTATTGACTTTCTAGGGAGGAGAAAAAATTACAAACTGACGTGTTAACCTAAGAACGGGTCAGGGAGGTCAGAGTTCACCCCACCCAGATGTTTAACAAGAGACCCTCGGGCACAGCTGACCTTACTCGCCATCTTTCTCCCTCTTTTCACTTCACAGCACATACTAATGTTAATTACTCTTGTGTGACAGAGCAGTTTGGCCAAACTGTCGTCACTGGGTTTAATTAATCAGGCCTGAGGTCTTAGCTGAAGGCACACAGGGATTGACACCCAGTTAAGGTCAGATTTTTTCATCGGGTTGCAGCACAAAAAAAAAAAAAANAAAAAAAAAAAAAAAGAAATCCTGGGAAAGGTTTTAACAGATGAGATCAAGCAGGAAACCTCTTAGTTTAACGTGTCAGGGCTGTGTCATAGCCATCTGGAAAATGATACAGAGGTCAGAGACTGGACAAAGCTGGCAGGTCTTCCATGGTAACCACTCAGGAGGTTGAAGTTGTTAAGATTAATTAGGGGACTTGTGACATAAAAAGAGCTGGAAGTGAAAAAAATGTAAAAATGTATGCTTTCCAAGGTTTCCCTCATCGGTCAGTTGCAGAAGATGGAAGCCAGTACCTTTATTTGTGGCTTTACAAAGAGTATTAACCCAGATGTGCTACTAATTATTCTTTTCCCTTCTTCTTGGCCTTTGACCATCAAGTCCAGTTTTGGAGCAGGAATGTGTCATTCATGCTGCAACAACCCCAAATCCCAGTGAAATTTAAATCATTCACATAATTTATGATTCAAAGAGAGCAGTGGTATGAAAATATAAAAATAAGTCCTTAACTACTGCAGTGGTTGACCTGATTATTCCTGCTGTATTGCTTGAGTCTTGAGCAGAAGCTTGTCCAGTGTTCAGTGCCATTTCAGTCAGTATTCTCCTCCAAACTGAACCTGTGTTTGCCTAAATTTCTCGTCCATGTTTGTTAAAATCAAAACTGCATTTGTTCTATATAGATGAACTCCCATCACATTTTCTTAAGCAATAAAAGATGGTTTCTAAATATTTCACAATCCCAAGTTTTGAGCTTGAGCTGTTATATTGGTTTACCTTTAAAGACCATTTCCTGTTATCCAGACCTGCACAATCCTTCATTCAGCTGCTAGAGTGGGAGAGAATGACTGATCTGTCTGGCTCAATAGTAGTATTTCCTTTCCTTTTGCTTTTGTGAATTTGTCCGTGAAATAACCTGATAGTTTGAGTCCCAAATCTGCTGAAACACCATGGTAAATACAATGCTGTGTGAACTGAGATGTTTATTGTGGAGTTTATATTCGGAAAACTGCCTGCATCCATCAAATGTAGTAAAGTAGAAGGAAAAGAGGAACGGTCACTGGAATTAAATCCTTCCACTGAGTCACAGCTCAGATAACAGGACGTCCCAGGGGGAGGAGAGGAAATCCCCAGCAATATGAAGGGGAAAAACACCACCAGAGCTCCTAAAATAAAGTGTTCTGAAAATCTAAAGCGCTGTTGCTGTTACCGCTTGAACCAGGTGGCTTTCAGCTCGACAAGTGGGAGTGTATTCCAGTGTAATCCTTGTATCTGGAAACAGATGATCAAAAGGCAGTAACTATCACTGATGATATGTGTGTGTGTGTGTGTGTGTGTGTGTGTGGGGGGGGGTGGTTCCAAAAATGCGTCTGACTCCCTGAGCGGGGGCTGACCTCATTTCCTCCATGTTCTCGACTGAATCATGCTGAGCCCCTGAGAATGAACCCAGCCATATCCTCGCTTGTCTCATCTTCCTGTCTCCGTTCACCCGAGACAGAGATATGACACGGCATCGGACCACGCAGCCTCCGCTCTCGTCTGCTGTTTCCATCAACTTCATTAACTGCTGACCACAAACCACAGACAATATTCCAATCACGGCTCTTTTGTTTGGGTTTCACTGTAGAATACAGTGCCAAGACGTCCTGTGGTCTACATTTTGTGTAAGAGGAAGTTAATAGCCAGGAACAGGCAGAAAATGAAATAATGACAGCGATAAAACCTAAACTTCATGTTCGCCAGCATCACGTCATTGGAAAAAGGTGCTCACTTCATGGTGTGTGAGTGCCTGGGGAGACAGGGTCACCGCGAGCTACTGTAAGCATGTGTTAGCAACTGAAAACATAAGAAGAGCACGTGCTTCCAAAATAAGAGTAATTCCAAAACATAATCCTTAATTACGTAGCAGGAGGATGACAGGTGAGGCTCCAACTGTCTGACTCAACTTTCACTCAGCATTCTTCAAAGCCAATTACCCACGCCTGCATGCCACACGTGTCAGAATAAACTATAGGTACAGCACTTAATAACAGCTACTGGAGCCCTCAAGGACGAGCGTATGTTTTGAATGCATGTTTCCACACTGTGACCACCATGATAACCATAAGTGATGGGACTTACAAAACCATACCAAGTTGAAGACCTTCCTAAAGCCCTTCAAACATTTGCTTTTAATCTGAACCAGGTGAAAGTAAGTGATATGTTTCCTAAAGTAGCTTATAGAGGACAATGGAAATGTTTCCTGCTGAAGTGTATCACTGTGTTTTTCGTCTCATGTAACAGAATAAAGGGTGTTATTACAAAGGTGCTGTTATGAAACCTCCCACATCTTCTTCTCATATGGAGATCTTATCTAGAAGATGGTGTAGTCTCTCTCTCTCTCTCTGTGTGTGTGTGTGTGTGTGTGTTTTTACCTCAGGGTAGAGAGGAGAGGGTGAACCAAAGGTGAGGCTAATCTGGAGGGAAAGGGTGCCGTGACTGAAAACACACACAGGCCAGGGCCAGTGGTTCTTTTCCAAACATGCTACTTGAAGGACCATACCTGTGGTTTTGCTTGTTTGTGCACAATAAATACTACCTGTGTGCATGTTATATTACTGCCAACCATTTTCCAAAACATACTACTGGAGCAGTAAATATTAGAATTGTTTTTCTACCTTCCAGCATTGGTTTCAGTTCATTCTAATATACTGTTAAAGTCATCTTGTTGAGACTTGCAACACTTGAGATATATAATCCATCACAGCAAACATGACATCAATTAAATTTTTTTTTCAATCAAAGTAACTTAGTTTAACCGGTCTATCACAGAGCTACAAGGAAGAAAATGTATATCTTCTAAAGGGAATACAGTTCCAGGAGAAGACTGCTTTTACCAGAGAAATTAAAACATTGTGCCTTCTACAATTGTGCATAAGTGTTAGCAGGCAAAACATTTTACAGTGAGTGTAACACCTGAAAATTTGGTTTTGAAAATTGAGGGGATTTGGAAAAACAACATGACAACTAAAATATGGATTGGAAAATGGTTGGGAGTTAATGTAATGTGTATGAAGGTAGCATTTATTCAGCTCAAACATACAAAAACACTGATATGGTCCTTTAAACACTTGTGACCTATTAACAGTCTAGCTTTAAAGACACATTTAAAAAAAAACAAATAAACAAAAACAAAAAAAAAACAACAAAAAAACAAACAAACAAAAAAAAAAAANAAAAAAAAAAAAAACACATTTTCCAAGATTGTGTTCCTGTAGTAATTGCTCTATATATTGGTATAGGTCAAATATATGTTAAAAATATAGGCCAAACCAAATTCGCAGTTTTCTCTTCCAGTAATCACCTCAGAACATTTTCAGTGACTCATCTTTGCTCCAATTAAATGTGATTTGAGGCAAATAGCAAAAGTTGACTAGTAGAACATAAATATCAGTATCAAGACTGGAGCAATATCACTTTTGCTCATTATACCACAAGGTTAGTTTGAGAAATGGGGAAAATCCAATTCCAGTCAGTCTTTGAAGCTTTACTAAGCCTTCTCTGCTGTTCAGAACTTTTTGAGAGTTTAATATTAGCATCAGTCCAGTCCATTCTAAATAATGAATGGTTACTGGTAATGCCAGGTTCTGTCTTTATGTTACCGTTAAAGCTCAGGCTTCACGCTGTTTCCTGTAGTTGGATCAGGTAGAATTTTCACTTAGTTTACCTGGAAAAAACTGAGAGCTTGAGTGTCAGGTCCACTGGCGCAGTTTGATGCTTCTCAAGTTTGAAGGGATTGTTCACAGTTGCCAAAACCAACTGAATAAATGCTACATAACTTGTATAATCCTGTGGGTTTGAGTCCAGCTGGGGCCTTTCAGTCTTTCAGTTAGCATGTTCTTTGCGTGTCTGTGTGGGTTTCCTCTGGTTTCCTCCCACAGTTTAAAAACATGCATGAATTGGAAACTCTGAGTTGGCCGTGAGTGTGAATACAAGTGTGAATGGATTTGTCTGTGTGTGTGTGTTAGTCCTACTGGTGACCTGTTCAGGGTGTATCCTGCTTTTTTTGCTCAGTGGACACTGGGATAGGCTCAAGCCTCCTGTGACCAAAAGGGTACGGAGGATGGATGAGATGGAAAAAGATCACTGACAACACAGCATTCAAACTTTGATTGAACAATATGCATCATTCATTGCTCAAACAAATTCTATTCACTTCATCCCTAATTTCATGTGAGGTCACCACAGCCTGACAACCACATTTGAGGGTGAGTCAGCGCCAGTGAATCCCATTACTGAGTCTCTGAACTATGCTACTCACACCACACATACAGGCTGAATTGAAGCCTGGTAGAAGCTGACGGTGCACTAAACCCTCACCACCTCCACCATAAGCCACAGCCAGGCTTTACAGGAGGAGCTCATGGAAAACGTGAAACAGTGGATCTGACTGTATATATAACATATTTCTGAAAACCATATTGCAACCAGAAAGACAGAGGACAAAAAGGCCTGTATTATGGCTGGGATGAGGCGATGAGGATGTAAAGACTGTTTCATACAGAGGTTTAAAGGTTAACTATAATTCATCTGTTATTAAAAATGTTAAGCAATATTAAATGACACTTAATAAAAAACATATCTTTTTAATGACAGCAGGCCAAAACAGTGTCAGCAGTGTCCTAATAGATTAAAAGCCGTTAAGATAAGATGACATACTGCCAGTGGTGAAACCAATGAAAACCAACATCAGAGAAATTCCACTATGGAATTCTAATAAGCCCTGGCAAGATTTTCCCATTAAAACTCTAACAAAGGATAGCTGTTTACTGTCCAGTGTACATGATGTCATAGTCAATTTCTGTATGATACAATGGCTCCACTGTACAGAAACCCACATTTCTCTCTCTGGCCCCAACCTCAATCCATATTACAGACTCTGGAATTAAAAGAGGCTAACTTCCCCAGAATTACACAGTCTCCGATATACGTTAGAGTCAGCGTCTGCCTAAACCATGTAAAAATTCTTCTGGAACGAAAAGTTGCTGTAAGCCGCCCCAAAGAGCAGCCATTCTCTAATTGGTCATTCTGTTTGTAACCTTGCTGTAATAGCGGATTTTAATTAGTGGTCAAGTGGTTGTGATGGCTAACATGTAAAGTGATTATAATATATTTTAGCAGCGCCACAATCCTCAAAGAACTCTCTCTCACACAAGTATATGCCATAAACACGTGAGATATTCTCAGAGTTTAACACCTATAATTAACTAAAGACCACTTTAACAACCAAGCACAGCTTTATTTAGACCATTAAAAGCAAATATGTTGGGCTTAACTTTACAAGAGCTTTGGGTTTGCATGTAAACCAACATCAAAGGAGACATCTGAGTCCTGTGGATTTCTAATACGTCAACACTTTAAGGAACTACAGCCCCTCCCCGGAAAATGTACAGTCCTCCAACGAGGCGAACAAAAGCTCGACAGATTTCAGCTTGTAGGAAATAAGCTGCTTTATGTTTCCAACAGGATTCTGGATGGATTCACGAGCTCGGCTGAGAGAGACCAGCATTTATTAGAGAGAATATCTAAGCTAGTTGTTTTATTGATGTTCTGATGAAGCTCTAAATTAGGTCTGATACATTTGTAACAGCCTCTTCATCTTTAATTCTATTGATCTGCTGTAACACTTATTATTCACACACACATATTATTACACAATAGGGCATCCAATTATTTACAGATAATTTTCTTTATATTATATGACAGTATATTTTTGAAGGCTTCAGCAGTAGTATTTTGTTGTGCCAGTAAAGATAAGAAAAAGTCAGAATTAGCCACAACATTTACAGGACTTCAGTCAATATCAACTGACTGTCGACTGAGTTTAACAAAAGAATCACTGTACTTTAGTATCAAGTGTTAATACCGTACTGCTAATCTTACGTATTCTGAATTTCCTTAAAAGTAACAAGTAGCAAGGGATATGAAAGAAAATAGCAATTTGCTTTCTTCCTGTCAGTGTTCTGCAAGATCCACAGTTGGAAATTAACCTCAACCAGTACATTTCCCATTTTCCGAGGCCTCATACAGCAACAACATCCACCATAATTATAATAATAAAAATCAATGCTTCAGCAAACTGGAACCAGAGACCGTACAACAAAGCAGCTTCAAGGCCAAAACTATAAGTGATTGTAAAAATGCTGCCCCATTATACAAAGCAGGCATACTGGATGACACTGGCTTCCCTCTGCATGAATACCAGTCAGAACATTCTAGAAGTCGTCCAAATTGAATGAGTCTCTGGCTTTGGTTGTGTCATGATGTTTATGATTTCAGCAGGAGGAAGCATTTATTTTCCACTGTTCCTCTGACCACATGCAGCCAATAAAGAGGGACGGCATCAATCTTCTTGAATATCTGCATGCAGAAGGAATCTCTGAACTTGTGAAAACAGAGTGTAATGCTGCAGTAGTACGTAGTTGGTCATTTCCCTCATAATGGGAGTTGAAGGGTTTCTATTCTTTGAAGAGGCTCTCTCACTAGGTGACACCCAGATCTCTGAATGCTTTACAAAACCTGAGCTTCAAAATCCGCACTCTAATGACTCATTATGAGACAGGCATATTGAGCTAACTATGAGCAGTAACCTGAGTCAGAGGCAGATTGTTATAGCTGTTGTAAAATCAACCGTAATTTTGGACATGTGTCAGTGCTGACTACAGGGATTTAAGCAGGCTTTACCTTATTTAGGAAGGGCTTTAGAATATTAGTGAACTATTTTATATCATTCTCTCTCTCCCAGAAACTAAGTCACTTTATGAAAACCTTAGTGTGTGTAAACAGATTCAAGTAGACTTCTAGTTTTTAAAGACTTGAGAGGGCCTTCATACTTCAATAAATTGTTCAAGAACCAGGAGCTTTTTCATTAACTCCAGAACTTTAGGCCCTTTTGTACTGCAGGTACCTGGAACCATTGGGTAGGGTACCTACCCTGGAGGGATTACTTCCAGGGTAGGTACCCTACCCAAAAACCCCACCCAATAGGTACTCTCTCTGGAGGTAGTATAGTACCTCCAGGGTAGATACTCTTGGATGGTTCAGACTGAACATCTCTGACTAGTTAGATACAACACCTGCCATTTTCTTTCTTTTTTTTTTTTTTNTTTTTTTTTTTTTTGCATTTTGACGTTTAACTCGTTTTTGCACAAAGCGTAATAAAAAGACCTTGCTATGTTTATCAAAACTCTGAATTATGTAATGCAAAGCGTTGCAGAGAATAATGAAATAAGACTAAAACAAAAAGACTGCAATAATCGAAGCAGCTTTGACAGAAGTAGCAGTAAGCAGCACGACACATAGATTCTATTCTGGGACACAGACCAGCATTTTCAGGCATCGTCGGTATGAGAGACTCAGCTCGATGTTGGCGACATCAGACAACAGCAAAACTCCCTAGGGATGAGGAATTGTCACCAGATGGTAAGTTGTGTGCTCGTGTTGTGAGAATGAAAATTTAGACATTACTTTCTCTAGTTTTCATAATCTTCACAGTGCTTGAAATGTGGTGTGAATTTGAGCAAGATATTCAGCGTAAGAATCATGTTTCTACTCAGGATAGTTCTGGTTATGTAGCTCCAAATGTAGTCCAGCACCTTCAGTGAGGATGGACAAACAGCCTAAAAAAATCCCAAATGATCAGCCATTTCTACTCATCAGACTCTTTTCACAGAGTCAAATGCATGTTATTATGATCCCGCGGTGAAAAGTAAACTTAGTGTCACTTTTTCAGTTGTAGTCAGAGATGTAAAACAGCTAAAAGTTTAAGCTGTCAGTGCAGATGAGGATGCAGGCTTGTAAAACTTGGATTGATGGCGACATTCAGTTCTGCACTAAATTTGATTTGCTCTTTAAATACTAAGCTACATTCTGCAAGTTGCGTAAATGCTTATCAAGGCTGGCATGAAATATTTGGGGTTTAACTGTGCACACATCACAGCATCTATTTGGAATCATCATAATCACAAACAGCTCTTAACAAGCAGTCCTACTCATTCATTTAAAATACACATGGCATCATTCTATGTATAACTTTTACAATCCTGTGCAGCAAACAAGCTGCTACTCAAGAGGACTGGATGAGATTTTTGCTCTGTAGATCACGCTGGAGGCACATGTGGTATTTGTTAGAATGCTTTCTAATTGTTGGCTAAATTGCAGTAAAGATGATGATGGGACTGCACTGTTTAGATTTCTTCTTGAAAATGACAAATCATTTAAGTACTGGAATAATCCTGAGAATTGTTAATTATTTTTTGCTGCCCTGCTCCACCTCTCAGATGATTCACCCAACCAAAGAGCCATCACAGTTTTCCAGCCCTGACTAACTCCTTTTGTCTCATGTTCAAACTGTTAATCATTTTAGCTAATCTTCCAGGCATGCTGAGGCAGCCAGGAGACGCTACAAAACTAACCCCACTTTAACTTTTTGCAGATGATATACTCCTGCTAGCCAGGCAAGGACAGAATTGTCAGAGAGTGTTCTTTAAGAACATCTGGCCAAGAAAATGAACACACACACACTTTCTGTATCAACCTGTTTGACCCAGCTACATAATGGGAAAGCCTAACTACTTTCAGCTTTATCTTGGGGGATTTAGGGGATTTTTCTTAGAAACAGATTTATTAGTATTTACTCCAAACAGTTGTCTCATTTTGACTTAAGTTACATGGATTAAGTTGAAAACAACTAATAGGAGCATAAAGCAGCTCAATCAAATACAGACCATTCCACAATACAGGACTTATCCCCAAAACTGAGACCTGAACTCATTACCTGAGCCACTGAGAAGGACCTCTTATTGGCTTGAGATGACATAAGTGCTGCCAAAATGAATAAATAAAATAAAATAAAAATTCTGTTGCACGTCATAGCTCAGAGCACATTCCTGCTTTTACCACACTTTCATCCATTTCAGCAATAGTACAAGTAGACAAGCCTGCCTGCTGCTCCTAGCGACTAAACACTGTCATTAGCTGCAATTCACATGAGATAGATCACAATCGGAACCAGATGCAGAGAAGCTGTGAGGTCAGCGTCAGCCAGGGGTCAGGTCAGTACACGAAAACTACTTTCTCCTTTCCTCCAAGTAGGTTTAATACTACCTTATTCTGGAGGAGAAAGAAACTCTTTGGGAGAGGAGAAGATGAGATCTGATGACACAGATAAGCAGGGCAGAGAGCGATAAAACTCTGATGATCAGTTATTCTTTGGCAGGAATATACTTACCAAATTGGAAATGGTTCTGCTCTCTCTCTGCTAGCTGCCGCACTAAATTGGGTGGTCTGGACTGTGCAGTGGATTCAGAAAACTTTAATATGTCCTTCCATACTATGGAAATAAAGAGATTTGTACTGGAATGTTTATAATACAGGACAGTGTGTGACTGAAATAGATCTTACAGGCATGACCTTGTTGAACCTTTGATGTAAGGTATATTCAGATAGCCACTCGCTACACACACACACACACACACACACACACAGTGGTCACATAAACATTTATTACACAGTCACCATGGGCCCCTCACCCTGCAGGTTGATGACAGCAGAGTGGGTCTGAATAAACAATCAATACTTCTAATTGAATTTCACAGGAAACAGCTGCAGGGTCAAAAAGGCAAACAGATGGCTTTATATTATGAATGAGCCTCAACTCTGTCGACTGCTAAACTTTTGGTATTTTAGGACCCATCATTTAAATATTTAAAGCATACTTGACAGTCTTATTCAGATGAAAATATAAGTTACATTATAATTTAGATTTACTCTGTTCAGCTATTGCGTTTCCAACTGGGCCTTGAATGAACTTCTCCAACTGCTGCCTCATTAAAAACCATGGACAAATGAATTTTAGAAGTAGCATAAATGCATAGAAAGGCAATGAAAGTGCACAAATGGACTCCAGCTGACATGGGTTTGCCCTAACCAATGAGAGCTCAGGTGGAGATATGATTACCCTTTGCTGCATCTTGGATCCTGGAGTGGAGGAACATGTGGAACACCACACGACATCACGACTGTGTATCTAAACTGAGGCAGGGTTACATTTTGGTTGAGTTAGGGATGAGGTTAGGGCTGAGGTAGAGTAACATGTTACTCCACCCCCATGTGTAACCCCACCCCAAATGCCAAGATGCAGTGAAGAAGATCCTATTGAGATAGGGAGGAGAATAAGAGAAACAGTGTCTATTAAGTTTTCAAATCATCTGAGTTTTCACCAATACAGAGATAGAGAGGCTCACTGCACATGTACACACAAACACCCACAGCTTCTTCAGTAGAAATGGCATGGCAAGAGTTCTACAACTTGGTAAATCTCTACTGATGCACAGTATATACACCATATCTTTCAACCTTGACCAAACAAAACAGTTGTAATCTTTCATCAATACAATCCCAATAACAAACTGTGGTTAGTCTGGACTACTTTGCACAAGGTCTCAGATTCGTGTTGAGTCAGTGTCGATGCAACTTGGTTGTGGGTGGAGGTCATCATGGTTTGGTCCTGTTCCCAATCAGGACAATAATATCATCATAACATAAAACTCATCATCATAACATGAAACTATATGAGCTTGTTGTAGTTGGGATGAATGCAAAGATGCAAAGACATAAACTTAAATTACAAGATATCGACACTTTATACCAAATGATAAGAAAGCTACTTGAGTTTTCATTGCTTCCACCAAAGATTTGACTTCCTACAACCTCTACCCCTCTACCTCCAAGTTTCCATCCAAAACACCCCAGCTCTCCTCTTCCTGGAAACATTCAGCTGAGGAGAAAAGCAGCTTGAGCACAATTTATAGCATGTGGTTGTGCAGAATAAGCTGTGGGTGGATATAAGATACCTCATTAAACCTGGGGAACATTTTATGCTTTGTGTATTCTAAAATCTTGGCTTAAATCTCTGCCAAAGCAAAGCAAAGTCAGAATTTAGTCATTAGCTATTCAGAATGGGTACTGAACTGACCTCTCGCTTTGGGAAAGCAAACATTTAGGTGAAAAGAAAGCTACCTGTGACCAACATTAGACTAGTCAGTGTACAGTGAACCTTTTCATTTCTCCAATTTTAACAGCTGGGTTTACTGTATGTGACACTCCCTTAGAATAAATAAGCAACTGAGATCACCATGTTCTTCCTCATAAGCAGCATCAAAGGCTGTTTTCTCTGACGTCAGCTCTGTGCGGCTCACAGAAAACCGTTTGCTTATTCAGTCTATAGATGTTCTGTCTGAAACAGTGTGTCCTCCAATCTGACCAAAGTTGACTTTAGTGTTTAGCTCTGCAGAAAATCAACACATCTGTCCGGACAGAGGAAGAGTTCAGGCAAGCGTGATTCGTGTGCGTGACACACTTGATTATGAAATAAACATTTCCACGTGTTGATGGAAAACAACAACCGATTCTGTCTCCTCTGAAGAAGATAAAGTGATAGACTGNGTCCTCACGCCTACAGCAGCCAACACATAGCTCAGGTCAGTAGTGAAGCTGAACAGATGCCTGGCAAACGCCATTTTTTTCCATCCCAGTGCTGGTGATTTCTCCACTCAGACACCCCGGAGTTTTTGGCCAGACTGATTACAACCAGACACAAACAATACACATGCACACACAGACACAAGCACACACAACCAGAAATCTACACTAACACATGCAAACGTATGCACAATGAATCTGCAGTAGCAACAATTGGTATTACAGCCAACACTTCAATTAGTCAAATACAGAAACCCAAGTGTGTGTGCACACTCATACAAACACACATGCTGTACACCAGCTGGTTGGATCTGGACACTGAATCTCTGTCCAAATGCTCTTTCTTTTGATGAAGGAGAGACTGTGATCCATAAATCAGGAAATGCGTTCAAATTGGAGTCAATGAGATTCATCTCTCAATTAATCAACAGTGTGGGTCTGGAACTTAAACTTGTCCTGATTGCCGTTGAAGCTGTTTGGACTCAGTTACACATTCGGAGAAGCCAGCACTTGACAATTTTCTCTCTCTTCCACAACTTGTGGTCTCATCTCAGCATACAAATCACTGCAGAGTTTCCACCAGAGAACTTTAACCAGCCTTCTGCCTCCTCCTCTCCTGCTGTTGTCTAACATTAATCAGAGTAAGAACAATATTGAATTGTTGCACCAAAGTATGTCCTCACACTCTTGTGATGCGTTGTATGCTGGACACAGTCATGCAGAGGCCAAGTACCACAGGAGTGTCTGGCCATCTAAGGGCAAAGTACAGCCATGCATGCTGGGATAAGTCAGGAGAGCATCCTGCCAGTACTGCAGGTGTGTGTGAAGAAGATGCTGATGGTGTATGATTAGCCTACAATAATAAATATACCATCCAAAAACCTGATTTGATCCAAAAGCTTGATTTATATTGTACTTCATACTGATGCCAGAGCATAAAGGCAGTAATCGTGGCACCTGTGCCATGGCACTGCAGGCCTTTGCAATGTTGTGTCACATGGTCGCATACTTCCTAGAATGGTGCGCGAGTGGCACATTGTTCAAAATGGAGGAGTTCAAGGGTAGACTTGCCAAGCTGATGCGTACATACAAACATCTTTATGTCTCGTCCCTGAGAGATTATAAGGATCATCACATGGTCCAAAACTCCTGGAAGGAAATAACAAATGTACTAGGCAAAGATTTTTAACCATAAAGTTGGAAAAATATGCTGGATCGTTTTGTGAGTACTTCGTTAACTATTTCCTGCTTGAAATGGTATTTTCACTATACTGCCCCCTGTCGTTTCGGAAAATATTGCAACAGAGAATGCCTTCACTCTCTGTGGAAGTGTGCACGCTGCCGGTGACAGCCCTCTCGCAAAAGTATAAGCAAGCCTTAGTCACATTAGTCACAACATTAGCATTAAGCATGTGGACACAATTTGTGCAAAGAGGGAGATTCCATTTCTATGATCATCTACTGAAGTATTTCTCATCCCTCTTTCCTGGATTGTGCTCACTTTGAGAGCAGAATAAGCATGAAGTGATCCTGCAGATTCATCCAAAAACATAAATCTGTCTCAGCAGCCAACAGCCCGTCTGCCTCTAAACAATGACTTCATTTCTTCTTGGGTGAAATAATCTTAAAGCCTTCTATCCCTATATTATCTTCTGCAGATGACAATAAAATCATCTGTGATTCCCATCAAGCACACAAACACTCCGTCAGTGAAAAAGGGGGTATATTCATTTTCTATTCAGAACATTCCTAGCCGGGGTTCAGGCTGATGTGGGGGCCTGAAACTGGAAACAGACACTTCCTCCCACGCCACGGGATCTGCTGTTATGTTTGGATAATTCTGTCAAGATTCTTCAATAAGCTGAAAAAGGAATGATGGAATAATTCACATCATGATGCACAACAGATCAAACAGCTGACAGAGTTACACACATACACACACTCCTGACATTTCACCAACCCTCCATTCACAACAAAGAGAACAAATTTCTATTTCTCTGTCAGTTATCCACTATTCAGGTCAGTTCGAATTTTCCAGAGTCTCAGAGATCGGAGCAGAGCAGGCCACGGCAGCCTGTGGTGTTGTAATCAAATCATCATATTTGCAGAGGAAATGGAATCATGAGTGAATCTGGCTTTGAAGAGAACTTTCCAGAAAGAAAAGACAAGAAAGCTCACGACATCAACAGATCACGTTTTAACATCGTTCTGGGAGACAGAAGGAAGTTCTCAGAACAAAATGAGGATGGAAATGTATTGAGCCATGTGGAAGTTTTATATATTGAGCTCCCTCTCTCAACTATAACAATAAAATTAAAAGAAACTAAATTCTTGTACGTACATTTGGCTTTTGTGTATGAAATCAGTAGCAACTTACATTTTGTGATATTTGTCAGTTCCCCTTATTTTTCAACAAGAAGTACTGGATAGCTCCTAAAAAAAAATATGGATTTCTCCCACAGATCATGTAACATGTAACACATCCTTTCCTTATGGAGTTTGCATGTTCTCATCATCTCACCATTTCACCCCACACCAAAAAGATAATCATATAATCCTGCCAATGCCCTTGAGGAAAAACTGGATTCAGAATTGAAAATCTGGCTCTTCCAGACAAGTTTTCAGGATGAGCCATGTCAGCTGGATCATTACGGAGCCTCGCATCATTTTGCTGTGAGAGTGGGTGTGCCTCTGAGTAACTGTCATCGGTGTCTGGGATAGATCAGATCCTTATCAAACAATGTTTCATTTTCATTAGCGGAGACTTGTAATGTGAGCTGTCGAACAAGCCTATTTGGCCAACATCAAGACAGAAATTACAATGTAGTAATATCAGATGAGCATGTGTACACACATTCCATGACAACAATGTGCTTGGCAACTCAAATACTGATGACAAATTTCCTCATGGGCACTAAAGTATAACTGTGCGTGGAATACAGTAGAATGCACACTCAACACCATAATTTCATTGTTTTGATCAGGAGGAATGGGAACATCTTCTCCAGCTTTACTACATTTTTCCATAGAAATCTTGTCTCATGTAGCTTTGATGATACTTTGTAGTGTTCTTACATGGCAAAAACAAAGCATCTGTGCCAGTTGTCTTATAATCTTTCCCAGTCATTCATTAGAACAGTGTTGCCTATGAGATCAAGGATTCAGCTGCTAGCATCTCAAACAGGATGGCCCTCTTTGCCCTGGAACAGCTGATTGCCTTTGATCCTTCTGCAGCAGGGCCACTGAAGCAAGAACTGTGGCTAGTACTCGAGATCACTGGAGTTATCGTGGTCCAGCCCGCTGGCTGCTACAGAAGTCTCCCTTAAATATCATCAAAAGGTGGTGTGTCCCTTTTTTTGGAAAAGCAAACAGACCACAACAGGAAAATAAAATATTTGCCAGGCTAAATGATGGGCCAGTTGGGGACATATGCAGGAGCCTGAGGAGAACAGTTGGTGACTGTGGAGCCTCTTCTAATGGGCCCAATGGAAGCTTTGTGTCAGAGGCTGACAGGAGGTGGGTGTGTGATGCTGGAATGTTAAATACTGCAGGAATGTTATTTATTTTCGCAAACACCACCAAGTGCTCCCATACCTATACATGTGCAAGCACACACACACACACACACACACACACACAAGACTCAGATATAAATGTGCATATGTGCACACACACAGGGCCTGGTCTGATGAGCTCTTATTGGCCAATAGGAAGGTCCAGCTCTGCCTCTGCTTACCTGTGCTAAGGTCAACACTTGACCGCTCAGCCTTGATCTGCTGCCATGTGCTCAGTTCATAAAGATGTCAACATGCCAGGAGACAGAGCAGCACAAGAGAGGCTCAAATAAAGATCTGCTAAAACGCTCAGTAGGGCTTCTGCTTTGTTGTGAGAGAAAAAAAGAATAATGTGCCATTTTCCTCCCAACAGATGGTAAAGAAATCATAATTCTTTACCACAAAGATGACTAATATTTTTAGAGCTGAGGAAGAATCTGTAAGACTCATGTCTAGACAACAGTGTTTCATGACTCATCACCACAGATCTTAGTTTGTCTGCTGATTCTGAAAAAAAATGCTCACAGATATAGTGACAGGGCAAGTTAACCACCAGTTCTAAGCACTGGAAGCGGTGTGTCATCGCCAAAGCATCTGGAGCTGTTCTCCAGTCAGTGGCAGTGGAAAATGCCTGGATCTCAGGTTCGTGTGAGTAGTTGGTGGCAGATTCCCAATCTTGCTCTTTGAAGAGCCGCATTGCTGCCTGCAGCCTGAGCCAGAACTGCCTTCAAATGTCACCATTACATGAAGATGAAAAGTGGAAAAGCTGAATGACCATGATTCCATCATATCTGGATGATTAGATAGACAGCCTGAGCCAGTTCTATCTGTCTATGAACATGTAGATATGTTGTATATTACAGTTCAAGATACTGTGTCTGCAGGTATCCACCCAAGTGTCCTGAAGCTGACCCTAACTGTCCCATAGAGGGACAGAAGTAAAAACCTAAGTTCTCTGCATACATCAGTCAGTACACTAAATATGCTTTACACTGTATGCTTGGACTATTAATGCAAAACTAAATGCTTGTAAAGTTCAAGGTTTCCTCATGTAATCTGTTTAATATCACAATAAACTCTTTTTTTTTCTTAGATGCAGACTGACTGCACAGAAAGGAGCTACAGCCCTTTAACAAGAAGCCATGAATAAAAATGCTCATCACTGTTAAGTCTGTCATGATGTTACACATGTGAAAGTGCAGAATTGCAGATGTTTTTCAATGCGACAGTCTTCTACAAGACACATGCAGGGCAGAATCTGAGTAAGCAACAAAGCTTTGTTCCCATGCATTATCATTCTCTTGAAATGTTCCCACACCCAGCGTACTACGACACCCCAGCCAAAACATGAACCTCAGGGGAATGGGTTGTTCTGGAAATTTGCATGAATTGACAGTCAATAACTTGTCAGAATATAGAGACAGCTCAGAAGTGTTATAATCATGCAAGTTCTGCAGTTTCTCTTGGCAACTGTGGTGCCACCACTGTCAATGTGGGGAGCAATAAAGAAATAACTGCTGCAGCCAAAACAGAAAAACCCACTGACATTTGTTCAAACTAAACAAAGCAGACAGAGGCAGCCATCACAAAGCATGACTGTAAGCAAGAAGCTGCAGCAAGTGCACAGAAATTTATCACACTACCTGCTTTGATTGGACTATTGAGCCATTTTATGCCAGTAATTCAATCTTCAAACTAACACCTTTTCACTAAGGAACACATCATGATCTGAATGCCAAAACAGCAGCATGTGTACAGCATCTGACTCTCTCTCATCACTCAGCATCTCAGCATCACGTGGCTGGGCAGCAGCAACATAACGTGAAGAATGCAGCAGGTATAAGCACAGCAGCAAAATAAACTCTCCCCCGCTGTGTGGACAACAATGAAACTCATTCAGGGACAGTTTTGACACGAAAATCGCTCCCTACCTTCTGATAAGCCAGCTGGAGATAGTTGTAGGGGATCCGCCTGTAGAAATCCTGCACAACATCCTCGCTGACTTTGTGCACAGACTGGGTGCCCAGTTTCTCCTCTATACACGTGTTCATGCATGCGGACCTCCGGAGGACCACATCGAAGAAGCTCAGGTCCGTGAAGGCGGCATCAAACGGATGCTGGTCCTGGCAGCGCAGCCGGCATCGCACTTTGGTGCTGCGGAGCTCCGTGTAGCTGCTGAGCGCTGCTTCCATGTAGCGCACCACGTTTGCGTACTCGTTGTTATAAAACGCCTGGACTGCATTGTCGTACAAAAGGTCGTAAGGCTCCAGAAAAGCGACTGAAGAGGACAATGCGACGGCGATAAGGACTACTGATAACAAGACACCAGCCTGGGAAAAGTTTCCATCCATCCTCTTCCTCGGCTGCCGGTTCAAGCTGTGTGGAGCGACTGGAAGAGTCCGGACAGAGCAGCTGTCAGTCACAGTAACAACACACACTTGGTATGAAGTCCATATATACACACCGGGATCACACAGACACTCAGCCCGCAGGATGAGGCGGAAATAATGCTTCTTTAGTCGCTGCGATCAAGTCAGCCGCTGTCGCACTTTTGCAGTCAAGCCAGCCGCGCCTACAAACTGAATGCGCATTTGTTCTGAACTTTACGGTAATCGCTTTGAAACAGTCGGAGGCTGTTTCAAGCGATTGTGTGCGAGTGTGTTACACTTCGTGTCACAACAAATACTGAAGTGTTCCTAAAAAGACATTAAAAATTTATTGTAAAATTTGCAGGTCATAATAAAACGTTAATTTTCAAAAATGACATCCAGCATTTCAATTTTGTACAGACATGTTGATTAAGCAGCCTACTGTCTCATTTTTGATATGCCCCCAAAAGTTTAACTTTCCCCAAATTGTTGAGAAAATTAATATGGTTAGATTCAGCACATCCCTGACTACTGACAAAACACATTATAAGTCCTATAAACTGAAATGTACATAACACATATCTGTGGGAATTTGGCATGTGCTCATAGTTTCCGATGTGCTAAATCCAAACATACAAAAATTGTTCATAATGTGTGTGCTTATCGTCCTGACAGTGCTGATCCAAGCATGTGAAACTTGTCAACTACTTATGTAAATGTGCTTTTTTAAAATTCTCATCAAAAATGAGACATTTTGCCACACACGTCTGTGTAATGAAATTTGGAATTGTTTTTACTCCAGAATGCTACAGTAAAAATTATTCACAATGTGTGTGCTCATGAGCTGAATCCAATCACATCAGTTTTGTCTACTTATTCATCTGTAAAATTTCAATTTTTAGAGCTCATCAAAAATGAGAATTTTTGCAGGTAGTATTTCTCTGCAAGGGACCTTGAAAATTAAATACTCCAAAATGTCCAAAATGTGTTCATAGTCAGGGATATGCTGAATCAATTAATAATGACAATACATTTTCAATGTCTTTTTTTTTTCATTTTGCTTATTGTGACAAAGTGTGATACACTCTGTTACCGTAAAGTTCAAAACAAATGCACATTCCATTTCTAGGCTTGACTGCTAAAGTGCGAAACGCGGCAGGCTTGACCTACTCTTTAGTGGGGACACATTTTGTTATGACCCCTCTGGCTGCTAACTCCTCCCTTCTCAGATTGGCCAATAATACAATCAAACCTGAGATACAGAGTAGTGTGGACCAATCTTAAATCCGGGACCCTCAAGGGTCCTTCAGGGAATCTCACTGGTGCACAGATATACTTTTATTTAACACATTTTCACTCACTGTTTTGCTTATTTTACATCAAAACATGGTCCATCAGAAAACAAAGTCTGAAGCTAAAATAGGTCTGTTCCAGATCCTCGATATGAAAGTGTGGAGCCAGAAACAATAACATAAGTGACAAGTACCCGTAATATCAAACCACTTCAAATATTTGTGCTATTTAATTAATATTTTTGTTACAAATGTGTAAATCGTTGCTTTTCCCCACAGTGAATGACTGTCTTCTGGAAGCTTCTTCTTCTAGAAAGCAATCTGCTCCTTCTCTGCCTGAGTGATCCCAGTGGCTGAAAGTCACACTTTCCACGGGTGACTGGCTCCCTCTGCTGGTGCTCCAGTTTCAAAGTTTCTCTAGGGCCCTCTGTGTTAGAAAACCACAACAATGGAGTTCATAGAAAAATAAAATGGGGGAAACCTTTGATCTAAAAAAAACCCCAAAACAAAACAAAACAAAACAAAAAACAATATTGCCATATGGTATTTCCAAAACACCACCACAATGACACACAAGACAAAAGTAGAATAAAAATAAATAAATAATTAAAAATTAGCTATGTTTGAAGAAAAACTGCACTGCACACCTATACCAAAACCTCAGCTGTGAAGCATGGTCATGCATCATGGTTTGGGCTGCTTTGCTTCCTCAGGGCCTGGACAGCTTTTAACCACTGAGGGGAAAAAAGTTTTTATGGGAGAACATCAGCAGAGCTTAACAAAAGTTAAATCATGCAACTACAAAATGAACCAAAAAAAGCACAGATAAATTAACAACAGAACATTTTAAAAAGAAGAAAACTCATGGTTTGAAATGGCAAGTCATTGTTGAGAACTGAACCCAACTGAGATGTTGTGATATTCATGATCTTCATGCAAGAGATCCCAGAAATATTGATAAAGTGAAGCCATTTTTAAGGGAGGAATGGTCTAAAATGTATCCTCAGTGCTGTGCAACTCTGATCAGCAGCTACAGGAAACATTACTTCAGGCAGAATTATTATTATTATTATTATTATTTTTACTATTTTTTTCATGAGTAATTCATGCAAAAATCCAGGTAATTTCAAAGGCAGAAAAAACTACACCCAGCAGCATGTGCTTGATGCTGTACCTGAAATAACCATAGTTCTGAAATTCAAGATAACCATATTATTTACCAAGTAAAAGGATGATTCAGCTCTGCTGTGTTGATTTGTGGTTGCTGTCTGTTGTCTTACAGTGGCTGAAAGCCAAAAGGTTCATTATTGCCCAGACATAACAAATTCCACTTACAACAGGCAAAACTGCTCCACAATCAAGACATACTCCATCTAATATATCTGCCAGTAAAAACTCTTTTGGTATTGTACTATGGGTCCATCACTGACATGGTATTTATCTTTGTGGTTGCTACAATAATTAAACTATGGTGAAATCTGACTGAGTGAAATGTATTTGCCTTGGCTTTTTTTTTTTGCTCCTGACATCCTGCTATCCATTTGATTAATAATACTCCGTGTAAGAAATCTCCAGCCAAGTACAACTTCAGCCTCAGAAAGTGCATTCATTGCATCCTGGACACTTTTTTTTTTTCTAATAAAGAAGAAGTAGACAAAAGCAGAATTTCTCATATTAAGATTTACAAAACAATTGTTTTTCTGTAATTTGTTTATTGAGATGCAAGAATTACTAAAAAAAAAAAAAGAGAAGAAATACAACTATAGGAAAGCTCTTTGTCTACATGATGTCCCATGGGAGATTCCTAAACATGCTCAAATTTTTCCTACCGTTACAACATACAACAAAAGCCAATGCAGCAGAGAACAAAGTGCCTGGTTGCTTGCATCTTTCATGTCATGCCATTAATTACACAGTGGAGTCTCCGTTTAATTAAGGAAATATCTCCCCCTGCAGGTCATGTCAACAAACTCTTCAGTGTTTTCAGAAACCGTGGTCATCTTTTGGTATTTTTCTACAGAATTTTCCTGTCTGGAATATCTTCCCAGTTTTTTCCCCTCCAGCTTCCCTGCAACAGATGACATGATGATTGACTCTACAGTCCAAAGAAGAAAAACACAGCAGGTTTTACATAAATTCTCACTCCTTGTTCAATAAATTATCTGAGTATAAAACCAGCAGTTGTAATAACAGGTGCCATGAGTATTTAGACTGAGACTCGCTTAAAGATATGAAAGGAAGGAAACATTTCCATGTCAGGAAAAAGCTCATTACTACAGCATTGTGCTGCAGACTTTGTGGCAATGTGATTCACTTTGCCATGATAAACAGTAAAGGCTTAATGGGAATTTACATCAAACTTTGTATTATTGTTTTTATGATTTACATTGAGGCATTTTTGTTAAAATAAAATCCAAACAACACTTTATTAATCAGGAAAAAACAAAACAAAAAAAACAACAACACACAATTAAATGTTGTATTCAATCCAATTCAATTAACCGGATAGCGTAATGCAGTTCTCCTTCATGTAAAACAAGTTCTATCAACAGAGGCTACTAATTGCTTTATTATTGGTTTTACGAGATTATAAAGTTTGTCATTTTCTGATTTTATAAACATATAATGATATTTTATTATTATGTCTCAGTTTCAATACACAGAAATTAACCATTATGTGAATGCAATATTTTCTGGAAAAATAAAACTGGTATCACATTAAGTGAAGACAATTTTTGTTATAGTACTGTTAAAAAAAATTGCATAACCTTAAAAGATAGGTGTATTACAAAACAGAATGTTTACGATGCTATTCTGATTTTGCACAATTTAATCTACAAACATGGAATGTTATTTCCTTGTCTGGCCCACTAATGTGAAATCTGTGAATGATTTTGTGGATTCAAAATGTTTTTGTTTGAGATATTATTTCTAAATGAATTTTAATTTTAAATTTTACCTCTAACTTTTCTAAAAAAAAAAAAAAGAGTCAGTAACTACAGTAATGTCTTCCTTCACACTCCTGGATGTCAAGATGAGGAATTTGCAGCATGTCTGATACAGTAAAATATTCAGAAAAAATAATCCCAGACTTTCTTCATCATTATTTCATACTCACTAATTCATGGAAGGTTATTCCCTGCTATATGTTCATCTCATTTGATCAAACAGCGGCTGAGACTCCAGAGGTTCTTTACTGTGACCTTTAGCAGTAAATTTACATGACTGAATTAAATCACAGCATAGGAAGTGATTTACTGACTGGCCTGCACACTGAAGCTCAGAATTTCAGTATGAAAGAGTCATTTAATTACTGGTGGGTGTGGAGATGAAAATGATTCATCCAGTGTCATGGTGAAGTGCACAAGATAAAACCTCTGATTAAAACATTTAGTCATCCTGATAAGAATAACTATTTAATGTATCATCCATTCCATGGCTTCATCCTGGGTGCTGCTTTGATGCAAGAGTGGCATTTTCTTAACAATTCCACAGTGGATTGTTTCTTTATCCCTGAAACATCAAAAATTAGTTCTGGATTGACAGTGTTGAGGCCTTATCTGCTCCCTCCTCCACCCTCTGTGCTACACATAGTTGGTGCCGGGGTTGGTGTGGAGGCTGGTGGGGCTCATGGACGATGCTGACCGTGAGCATCTCCTGCAACTCAGGAAGGCTCCGCCCACCAGAATGAGGATCCCACCAACCCAGCTCACAAACACTGCTTTTCCAAACTCAAACCTGTAAACACACACACACACACACACACACACACACAATCAGATATACATTCGGTGGGNTCAAACCTGTAAACACACACACACACACACACACACACACACAATCAGATATACATTCGGTGGGTACTGTGTGAAAGATCAGACCAGTTCCAGTTCAAAAATAACAGAGGGTTTATATGAAGGAACCTATAGGTTTTGTGTGTGTGTGTGTGTGTGTGTGTGTGTGTGTGTACCTATGCAGGTGATGGGATCCAAAGAAAGACTGAACAATCACTCTGACATACCAGGAGGTTATGATGATGATCAATAAACCTAAACAAAGAAACATTATTATTATTATTATTATTATTATTATTATTATTATTATTATTATTTATATTGTTCAAATAAATTCCAGGAATTCAAGAGAGGTGTTTACTTCATATAATTTTATGCGGATCAAATTATAAAAGCATATGTTGTCTTAAATAAGACAACATATGCTTTTCAAGAGGCCCTATAGGTTTATTTCCTCCTGAGTGATGTGTTAGGGACGTTCTTGATATTTTATTTTGTTTGATGGTCACTGACCTGACATCATGAATATGATCCCTCCAGTCATAGCTGCTGCTCTTTTGCTCTTGTCTTTGCCATCCATGAAGCGTGTACACTTCATCCCCACTGTGGAAACCATCAGTGCCACAGTGGAGAGGAAGATGCTGAACAGCATCACAGCTCTGGTAGCCTGGACCTCAGCTACAAATGAAAAATGGGAATGTTATTATATAGAATAAATGTCCATTCATACTGACAGTGATCAACATTATTCCTGTTATCTCTGTCTCTCTTCTTTCTATAATCATTTTTGAAATGGCATTTTCTTTTCTTTTCTTTTCTTTTCTTTTCGAGGATTCATCTCTGTTTTTGAATATATATATATATATTGTCTTGGCCTGGATTCCCCAGTAAACTAAATCTTTGAATCTGGTCAGTAATAAAAATTAATTATCTGATATATAACCGGGTACCACTATTTTTTAGTGTATACATATTTTCAGAATTATATAATTCTGAAAATATGTATACACTAAGAATAAAAAAAAAGACAATATGCTCTTCAAGAGGCCCTATAGGTTTATTTGATGAGTTTGGGACTTTCTCCCTTTATCAGAATTATATAATTCTGAAAATATGTACCGTATAACACTAAAAAAATAGTGGTACCCGGTTTCATTGATAAACATAAAACATATTCACATCTCAACCCTGTGGACTGATAAAATCAGTCTAAATATACCAGGCTGCGTGCCAAAGCTGCACTTATGGGTAAATTCTAACATCCTCAGGGGAAACTGTCTCGGCAAAAAAAAAAAAAAAAAAANAAAAAAAAAAAAAAAAAAAAAGGCTGAAACTTACTTGGCAGCTTTAAGAGGGACTCGTGTAGTTCGCAGGTTATCCTGTCGCTGCCGCTGCAGGTCATCCACAGCCCCTCAAAGATCCGCGTTTTGCTGTGCTGGTGCCTTTTCCATTCAGCCATCAAAGTAGCGGCGACAGCAGCAGCGAGGCCGCAAAGCGACAGCATGAAGCCGACCAGCTGCAGCCCAGAGCTCGCCATGATCTCCACACACACTTACACTCACAAACCCAAAGTGATCTTTCCTTGCCTCCTCTCTGCTCTCAGACGGTCAGTCAGCGCTCTGACCGATTTACGAGGCAGCTCCTTTTAAAGGTTCAAGACGCCTGAAGCATAGGAAGTATCCGTTCCACCTAATAGGCTACCGCAGGGTTATGATGGGAATATATATATTTTTTTGTAAAGGATATCTTTCTGTGAAATGGATCAAGTCTAAATAAAAATCAGTTAAAGCATCAGATAACTTTAAAGTGTGTTAAGTTTGAGTGCTTCAACTCCCAGAACACCAACATCTAAAATACAGTATATCACTATAGCTTGATCAGCCATGTGTCTATTACAGGCACTATAAAATACATTGTGAGGTGTAATATGATAAGTTGGGGGATATTACACCTCATAATCAAATGCTATAAAATACTGGTTCATAAAATTAATGTTTATTGCTGGGCTGTTGTATTGAAATTATGCAGATGTTGCTCTTATAAAGGTGGTATTTAGTTCAAAAAGTTTGACAGCCATAAGGGTTTGACAACCCTTATGTTAGCATAAGGAGATTCATACAAATAGCAGACAATATAACAACAGCAACACAAATGAGAAAAAAATATGATAAAAAAGATCAACAGAGGAAGTCTTTCAGCTGGGCAAGTGAGGCTAACATGCTCAATTGTCATTCCATTCCTCAATAATATGCATGTTTTTGTGCAGAAACATTGTCCTAATTTGTACCCTGGCAATTATGCAATTATTTCACCATGTTTGGTCAAAGGAATGCCAGTCTGTAAACACTCTGCATTTGGCTGTTAGCTCAGATCAGTGTCCACCCTTTCCTGCCTCAGTCACAGCACTTCTCTGCAATTTCAGCCACATTCACCATTTGAACAGAATGAAACTATACAGAAACATTCACGCAGTGAATTTCAGGTCAGTTGACCATATCTGGCACTGTTTCCTTTCACCTCTATTGTTTACTGTTGCCTTAAAAATTGACTTGACGCACACTTCCAGAAAATTCCCATTGTGTCGACCAGCAGTATCAAATAATGATGACAATATCAGGGAAAGTGTACGTGTATACGTCCCAAGCACTAGTAAAATTAGGAAAATTAATTTTTTGATAAGTAAGAAAAGTGAACTAAATTTATAACCATCTGGTTAAGTTACAGTGAGATTTATTTGTCATGTCAAAGTGTATAACTTGATCTGTAACACTGAGTAGGACTGTCTTCGTGCCTGTGATTCAAACAGGGAAGTGATGACACTACATTACAATATGTTGGCCTCAGATGAAGGATTTAGAATGATAATTACAGGTCGCTAACTTCACTTGTATTATAATAATAGCAAATCTGTTTCTCAGAGTATTATGAAAGACCACAATACCACACAAAGTGCAGATTACTTCAAAAACCCTAAGGTGCTTGAGTAATGATACATATATTAATGAAATCTTAACAAAGCTTAATTCCAGCACTCTGAAAAAATACAGTATTATAGTATAAGAAATATTATAATATTGATATAGTAAAGACACAAAGCCTTAGACCTTTTCATTGATGTGGCATATTAAAGTCAAATGTATTGCAGAGATGTCACCTAATGTTGGCAGGCTTCAGCAAAAAAGTGTTTAGTGTGAACTACAAACCTGTTTATCAGAATTTGAATTACTGAACACACACAGAGGGAGAGGAGAGGAGAGAGAGAGAGAGAGAGAGAGAGAGAGAGAGAGAGATGCTTTCTATAGTGTCTGCCTTCTAAAATCTTAATCATGACTTTCTGCACAACTCAAGTTTAAGTTCAACTGAAGTTCCCTGGTAAACATATTAGTTGGACAATATTGCGTTACTGATAGATTAGGATTAGAATTCTCTGTTACTTTCGCTGACTTTTCTTCCTATAGGGAGGGGTTTTCAGGATTCATCTATCAGCAGAAGTGCTGCATATACTGTATTCTCCTTCATCACACCACAGGAAGAGGCATCCATTCAGGGCGGAGCTACAGTGTGAGCACTGTTCTGGGAAGAGCAGCCATTAGAGCTAATTAGGGCCCAAATGTTTTCATTAGTCAAGCTGCTGAGTTTCAGGAGGAATTGAAAATAGGCTAAAGTCTCAGGCCTTTCCATGGTGTCTTGGAATTGTGTCATAAGAACAAAAACTAAGTCACTCTAAAAAGTAAAGAAATTCTCAAAGCGGACCTCAGCCAAACCTTTAAGTAAAACTAAACACTGTAGGTGAGTCAAAAGCCTCAAATCTTCAGTGATCTCAAATACTGTAAAAAACAAACAAACAAACAAAATAAAGCAAAAAAACAAACAAAACTTTTTCACAGCTCTTTCATGCCCTGATGAGAGATTTATGTCAAGCTGCAGCATCACACCTCACAAATTATGCATAAAAGAGCCACCTAGTGGTCATTCTGAGCAAGACACCCACAAGAATAGGTGTCGTGAGGACACTGACACCTGTGTGCTGGTTTTTTCCACCCCTGCTGCCTTATCAAACCCTGGGTGTGTAAAATACATTTGACTGCTTACTACACAGGAATATTTATAATGTAGCATCAAACATTTCTACTTGGATTATCTGTTGAACATATTCATACTGTGGCTCATTCATTACCAATTACAATTGGTGGAAAAAGCAAGGCGTTAATAAAGATTTAACAATTAAATGCTGCTGTGGATCTGTTTATAAAGAACTAAATTAATCAAGCAATTTATTGTGTATCTGTGTGTCATTTTAAAGAATAAGTCAAAGCAACATCCCTATAATACTCCTCATACAGTCTGTTTTCTGTTTCAGTTATCGGATCATTAAGTGCCACTTTAATTGTTACATGATTTGAAAAAAAACTTGTGATAGTGTCTCCTTTTGTACAAGCTTAGACAAAGCACCTGAGGATTGCCTTGGCACACATGAAAGGGTTGACTCCCAGCACATATGGGTCTTAGCGCTGCTCCAAACCAGTCTGATGTCATTCCTGCACCAGGCACAGCACTCAGCGCCCTGGGCCAAACGGCCTGCTTAATTTTTACGCCCCATGATGGGAATGTTTGCTTGTTTAGGCTCTCAACCTACATGGTAGAATTCAACCTCTTTCTGCAGCTCCTCTCTAAAATCCTGAGCAGTGGTACTTAAAAAGTGTAAGATGATTATCATGCGTGCAACCACAAATATGAACAAAATAGCAGCTTTATCAGTGCAATAGCAGGCCTCCTTATTATGATGTGATCAAAGTTTATTAGAGGACAAAGCCTGAGTTTAACACGTTTACTTTCCTCATACCACACCTGGTAATAACTAGTTGTTGTTGTTGATTGAGGAGTAGAAGGTGTCATTGAGGTGTGGCAGAAAAAGATCTGCTGATGCAATCCTGTCAGAGCAGGATTAGTACTTCACACAGAGACAGAAAGCACTCAGAATAAATAGCCAAACTGGAAGTGTGGTGTTGACATAACATCTGAGATATTATCTTACTCAAGCTTTTTTTAAAATTTCATATTAAGCCATTAAGAAGTATTCAGTGTAACTATCAATCAGTGTAATCTGTAATTCTAAAATTCATTTTCACATTTTGATCTGCCTGAAATGATTCCCTTCAATAAAAAAAAAAAAAGACAGTTTGTCTTTTCTCTTTTATAGGCGGGATCAATTTGGTGTCTGACTAAATAGTTCTCTGACTACCTCTACCGGTTTTTCCTGAAGATGTGCCCCGGGCTTTATCAGGCTGAGAAAGAGAAACAGAGACAGAAAACACATTCAAAGGGTTGTATAAAGCTGACTAATGTGAACGGCTTTGACAGTTGCAGGTTGATTTGAAGGAGACTGTGCTAAAAGTTTGTCAAATTTATGTCAAATTTACATACAGACACTAAACCTGCAGAAACTTATGGACTGGTAATTCTCTCTCTCTCTCTCTCTCTCTAATAAGGGGGTGNTAAACCTGCAGAAACTTATGGACTGGTAATTCTCTCTCTCTCTCTCTCTCTCTAATAAGGGGGTGGAGCACAGGTTTGCTGATGGGTGTGCTTCCTCTCCATGTCTCAACACGGCATGCTCTAGTTGATAGACAGCTGCACTCATCTTTTTACCTCAAAGGTAAGACAGGGAACAACACTCAGTTCACTTTTAACTCACTATCACGACTAAGAAGACAGCAGAATACCCAAGCTTCTATGACAGGATCAATCATGACAGGTGAGCTGAGTTATATCTTCTTCTTTTCTTGGGCATTATTTGTTTGTGAAATTAGTCACCAAACTATTAAGAAGATTTCTGATGCATGAAATGTTCCCTGTCAGCTTTACATGCTCACACACCTGCTGCAGCTGGCTGGTGTATGATTCTTTCTGCTACAGCATGTTTTTAAGGATAACTGAGGAGATATGATGATCCAGATTTATCAGCTAACATATCTGTAGCCTGAACATGAATAAATACTTGTCTGCTCTTGTGAACTAACTCTTGTTGTAATAAAGATCCACTGCATAAAGATACATGCTGATGAGCTCATATTTTCACCCATATATAACTGTAAAATTATTGATGTACAACACAGTAACTTAGTTTCTCTTTTTAGGGTATTTTCACAAACACTTCTGTTGCCCGCATAGCTGGAAACTTTGCCTGGGAATTTCTTCACTCAAGAATTTCAGTCATTGTTTCTGGTCGTGTGTGTAATGTGCATGTCAATGACCAAACAGGATCTGGCAAGATGGAGTTTGCATGAAGTGTGTCGCTCTCAGGTTGTTGCGAAGAGAGGTATTGACTCTGAAAAATGTTTGTGTTTGCTTAGTTTTATCATCATTTCTGCAGGCAGGAGGATGAACAGGAAGGCCTAAAACAGTGGTGAGCTCAAAAGGTGCATAAGTTGGCATCGAGCCAAATCCTGTAAGGTTTAGGCCTACTCAGAGTAGGGTTTACTCTGAAAGCATTTTGGCAGCTGGTTTTGACATCCACCAGCCATAGGAAACTGAGGAGTGCTCCAAAAAACAAAACAAAACAAAAAAAAAAACAAAAAACCAGGTTTGCTGGATAACCCGGAACAGANTCCAAAAAACAAAACAAAACAAAAAAAAAAACAAAAAACCAGGTTTGCTGGATAACCCGGAACAGATTTTTAAAATATCAGATCATGTTCTAGGTTTGAAGGGCCTCCAGGTTTTCCTCCTGATAAACTCAGTGACCCTGCTTTGTGGCTTCCTGCTCTCCTGCCTGATTTTACAGCTTTTAAATCCACCTTCAGCAGTCTGATAGCTTCCAGTCACTGGTTGTGACATAACCCATCATACCCACAGAGGGCATGGCAGTGGTGTTGCCACATGCAGACGAGCCATCAGTATGTCAGCTATGTTGGTGAACCAGCTCCTCCTCCTCTGCGCAGATTCATGATGGGTGTAACCGTGTACTTTCTGTGACAGCAGAGTGGCATGATTTATTAAAAAATGTTTACACTGAGTCAATTACAGTGTGCACTATGTTACAAAATCACAAAATGTACTTCATATATCTGGAAGTAACTCAGCTAAGTCTTGTGGTTTGATTAACTACAGTAAATATTTGTACATGTAAACAGCTGGAGGTCCAGAGTTAGAACAGGTTTTTTTTTAACTGGTTTGTTTGGTCTGTTACTGCTGAGGTCAATGCTACAGGTGAGCAAACTTATGGAATATGTAGCAGGGTGTAAGCTAACATTGCTACAATTACATTAACATCTATTGTTGCATTTGTTGTGCAGATTTGTTCCAATAAGAGCTACTTTAAGTTGCTGGAAGAATCTATTGCATATGGACCTTAAAGGGGGACTCCACCCAATTTTTTACACATTAAATTCAGTTTACTGGCCATGGGAACATTAACTGTATCAAAGCTTTTCTGAAATTAGAGATACACAAAGGCAGGGAAATGGACCTCTATGACATCATATGAGTTAGTTTATATCAGTGCTGAAAACTGCAAAACTAAAGAATTAAAAATCCAATCAAGCCACTCCTATAACATTTTAGCAAATCCAACTTCAAGGAGCTGCTTTACTTTTCAAACCTGTCATCTTGAACACCAACAGGAAGTAACCAGTATGATGTTATAAAGGTCAGTTCCCCAGACTTTTCAAATTTCACAAAAGCTTTATAGAGTTTTTAACATGCTGAATTGTGTTCCCCATGATCAATAAGCTGAATTTGATATGTACAGTTGGTGAGTTCCCCTTTAAGATGAAGCTTATAGCTGCTGTGGCCAGTTACCTCCCACATGGGACAGTTGAAACATGTCATGTGGTAAATGGTTAAATGACATAATGACAAGAGGGTAACATGCAGAAGAAATTGAACAACTGTGAATATGATGGACCGATCTGACACTCAAACGCTGAATAAACCTCTTGTTTCAAGAAACCGTAACTTCATTAATGATTTCATGATATAGTTTATTACATTTGAGATGCTAAAGATATAAGCAACCTGTTTATTCATATTACTTAAAAAAGATGCTTTTACAGTAAGTACCAATGCATGTGTTGATTCATGATTGGTAGATTGCATACAAGCCCTGGATTAAACAAAATTAGAAATCTTGACACTCACTTTTGAGTGTGGACAGCAATCAGATCCACAGTAATGTCACCACTACACCAAGACATCCTGATCACATCAACATTGTACCTTCAATTGTCACCATGTCCACAAGGTGGTGCCCTCATCAAACAATAACTTATGAATACCACCTTGATGGGGTGTGGTAGCTCTGCTACAACCACATCCATTTTAATCTAATATTATACTATTTTCAAGTCCTGTGTAAGAAAAAAAAAATACATATGGCACAAATCCCATTCTGTCAACAAGTAGCACATATCATAGATGTAAGAACACCTAACACAGTCAAACCTGCAACTCTTCAGAAATTCAAACATCTCACACGTCAAGACTCAAATTCAAACATCCTCTGAATTGGAATTTTGGAGGCTGCTTCATAATTAGAGTGATGCTTATTTATGTTTAAAGAATTTCTTTTGGCCACTGATATTAAATTTAAATTCATTAAACTCAAAACTGCTCTCCATTTGTCACTAGCCACCATTATTCAATATGAACAGAAACAACTGATATGGAGAAATTAACATGCTTATAAAAAAGGTCCCTTTGAGCAGAATTCTAGTTGTCAGTATTCCCAGCTAAATTATCCCACATTCAGATGCATTTCTATTGTGGGAATGTTTGCTTTTCCTGCAGACAGGAAGTGATGGCTGCCTTTGAGTGGGACAAAAAGAAAAGGGCTGGAAGTGACAGCAGGAAAGCTCAGAGAACAAACTGAGGGAAATTTAACAAAATGTTGTACAAAATACAAAGCTCCCTTTCTGAATAATGAATGTTAACTGGTATGAGGCAGGATGTACGAAATCTTGTATTTACCAGAATGAGCAAGAATGATTTGGAAGCACAAATAAAACATTTAAAAACTGCTATTCATTTAAATAAAAATAAAAAAAGCAAATATTTAAATCATACAAGGTGTGTGCATTTAGCACACATATAAGTCGTGGTTTGACAGACAAGCAATGTACATGCATTCCATTTTGGTGCTGCTTCATTTTTATGGGCTTAGTAATGTGAGCAAACTATTTTGTTTATAAATAAGCTGATATAAAACACTGGCAGAAATGTGATATTTTACAGCCGTATCATAGCTAGCAAAGAGAAGATTATTGACTTTTCATGGCTTTAGCCCTTTCTGACAATATAGCAGGAGCCAGATACTGTTGATACAAATGTGAAATGCATGTACACAGTGGTACACTTTCAGTAAGCATGCACATACAAACAGTGAATCATACACATAATGCCAATCAGACATTTGCTTTCTAAGGGCAATGAGGACAAAACGAGCCCCTTGCGAGCGGGAACAGTTGCAGCCAATTAAGTTCCACAGATCACAAAGCTCCAGCTCCTCTGGACTGGAAACGCTTGCAAACATGAACAACAAAGCAACCAGCATCTTGATAAAGGCTAACTTTTTGTTTTAAGTGAATACAGAACAGAAATATATCCCTCAACAGTTGTTGGCTGTGTGGCACATGGATGGGGCCTGTAACACCTCACACAAACAACGATGAAGAATTTGGGATATCTTGGTTTTTATCCAGCAGAGGCTTTCAGCACTTAATGATAAGATCCAGACTGGACGGTGACGACCACAGCAAAACAAGATCCTGTTCCTCTACTTCAACAGCCAAGAACTGTGGGAGTTTGTCACAAAGCTGCTCTTTCATTTTTCTTGTTACTGATTCAGTAAAGGAATAACAACATGTTTAATGCCAATTTACAAATAACAAAATAAAGATCATGTGGTTCCAGCACTCATTGACACCCATTTTTGAAACTCTGAGCCAACTTTGGAGGGATTTAAAATACCTTCACAAACTCATTAGATTGTCCCAAGGCTTTTGGTCTGCAGAGTGTGAATGGATGGATAAAAAAAAAAGATGAATTTAAAAAAATGAGAGAACTGACAGCATGTCTGGACATCAGAGAGCCCGAGTCACCGCCTATAATAAGCTCCTAGAAAAGAAGAGAGGCACAAAAGGGTTTCATCAGCAGTTTGATACATCACACTGCAAACAAAACGGTTACTGCAATATTTTTACTGAAATTTGTATCTTCATTTTCTGCTGATATATTGCTGATGATTGGGTCATAGTTTTCCACATGTGAGTGTAAGATGCCAGGAACAGTTTTCAAAATGTTTCCTGCTCACAAGGCATTAAAGTGTAAATTCACTTTGACTAAATAGTACCAAATCCCAAGCAAACTTAAGCCAAGCTGATTTTTATATTGTAATGAATGAAATTAAATCAAATGAAAAACAGAAATGGGAAGTTATTCTGAGCTGTCCTCACGACAAAAAGACCTTTTTTTTTTTTTTTANCTTTTTTTTTTTTTTTAAACTATGAACTGCAGTTAAAGTGCCTTCTTGACACAGGAAACAACACTTTTTGTATGCATGACAACTGAAAATGTGAGCAAAAAATCAGTTTAACCATCTGGGTATTATTCAGTGAAAATCAGTAAAATCTGAAAACAAAAGCTGACAATAAAGTAAGTAATATGCAATTTGTAAAGCCACTGGTATGAACCCATACATTCTATACGTTGTGCCTAAAGAAAGCCTGGTGCGTGGACAAACCTTTGTAAACAGCCTCAGGTCTAGAGGGTGCGCGGGGGGGAACGTGGCTGTCTGGGTAGACGTAACCAGAGCTGGAGTTCACATTCTCGTAGTCGTGTGCACGAGGCTGTGGAGGCCTGAGACGCAGGAGATGACAGAGGAAGACAATGTAATGATTCCGACTGTGACAAGCTGCTTCTCGGCTCTGGAAATCTTTGGGCATACAGGTAGAAGTGATAATTGTTGTACCTGGCAGGCTTGTTGTGGTTCCTCTGCCTCTGGTGATCATCCTCCCGTGTTCTGGGTCGGACAACCTCTTCGGAATTTGGCTGAAAAAAAACAACAATGGAAAACTGTTCAAAACGGTCTGTTCTCTCCATTAGTGGAGCAAGAAATTATGACTCTTGTAGATTAGCCTTGATAGAAAAATTACAAAAACTGCAAGTGAATTTAAAAAATGAACATAATGATTGTGGTTATGGAAAATCACCCTGTAGTCTCCATCCTGGTGTCTCCTTTCCATAGCCAACCTCTCCTTCTCTCTCTCCCGTTCCTTGTCTTTCTCCCGCTCTCGATTCTTCTTGTACTCCTTTTTCTCTTGTTCCATCAGCAGTCGGGCAATTTCCTGCCAGAACAGCAGAAACAGTCATATCAGTCGAATAATATACATGACCACAGAAAAACTTTCATATTATCCAAGATGCAATATGTGGCGAACACATCAACCACATTTCTTTTCCTGTACAATGTATTTTTACTTACAACATCTGCAATTCTATTTATTCTGCTCTATTATGTCCATTTTTTTCTGGTAAATCTTGTGCAAAAATGAGTTTGCATTGGTTTATGTGACTGTAAAACTATAAATAAGCCTGTCTGATAGACATTTGGCTGAGCAAGGGAAATGAAAGCATGAAAAAAAGAGGACAGACACAACAAGAAAAGTTTCCAGTTTTGGTATTCACTCACCTCATCCTGTGCTACTTGAGCTGCACGAATATGCATTTTGCTTGCCTGAAACAAAACAAACAAAATAAATAAATAAATTAATTTAAAAAAAAAATCAGAAAGTCATATTTTCCCTAGCATGAAACATTCTGTTCCAGTGTTCCAATGTGATGGAACACTTTCAGTTTTCTGACATCCCAGCTCCAAAGCTATTTACTGCATTTAAGCTCTATTACTGCATCAAATAATCAGATTCCAAGTCTGTTTTGCATTAGCTTCAGATGCTAACTGGCACATAAGAGCTTAACCTTTATTAACAGCATGTTGTGAATTAATATAAGACACTAAAGCTCCAATGCTGCATCAAAAGAAGTGCTTAAGTATAGTTGTGGGTTGTTATTGGATACTAATATCTGTACATGTAAACCACATTAGGAATGTTTTGGATCTCTCAGCATAACTCAGACGCTTAATGAATGTTCGCTTTTTTGGTTACATGTTTTACTCTTACAGAATACCAAGTGTATCTACTTTTGTGTTCTCCTCTTCCTCACCTTGAGTTCCTCGTCCTGTATTCTCCTGGCTACCTCCATATCTTTAAGCTCCTGCTCACGGAGATCCAGTCTTACCATCCCCTTGGTGGCCTCATAAAGTCCGTACTCATTTTCTGCTACGACTGCTCCGCTCCCTCGATGCACAATGCGACCTGGAGATGGTAACAAAAGACAGTCATCCCCAAAAGCACCCCAAGGGGCTGCAGTGCACTTCCGCTGGTGCTCATCATTGCAATTTGTTTAAAGACCTTCACAGCTTTAAGAAAAACAAAACAACCAGCACACCAGCCTGAAGCCCTTTAAACACGTATGTAAGGTGAGGCTCAAATCAAAAACCATGAAGCTGCTTAACTAGAAAATAAATCACAGCATGTTTCAGTCTCACCACACTGCACTGATTTTGTTGTATAAGGTAACTAACAAAGTCACAATGAGCAAAGCATCGGTCCCACAGCACCAGAGCAATGAAATCCAATTATTTTAAAGCATCACGACAAGAATCACAATCAGTCGTCACAAATTACTGTGAAACCCTCATCATCCATCAGTTTAACATTAGGAGAAGTGTGGAGATGAAGAAGAAGCGGATGAGTCTTCATTAGTGATTGCAATATAAGTTCACCCGTCACCTGAAGCACCCAGCGTAGAAGCAAACCCCATACACACCAAAGTACATTACATACACACACACACACACACACCCCTTCAGAGCCCAGAGGAGGGATCAGGGTGGTACCTGTCTCTCCGATGGAGTGAGTATGACTGCCAGGACCCTCCCCTTGTCGAGGGTCCAAGAACTCCCTGAATTCTCCTCTCCCTTCTTTGCTCCCGTGCTCCTCAAACACCTCCTCGGGGCCAGAGTGGATACGCTGCCGGCCCCTGGCCCTCCTTTCCCTCTCATTGTGATCCTCTTCCTCCTCCCAGGAGGACTTACTGCCCCTTAGCCGGTCCCTGCTGTGGGCTGGCAAATGCTCCAAAAAGTCCTCTTCAAGTCTGTCCCTGCTCCTGGTTCTCGCTTGTTGTCTATCTCTGTCTTTCTGTCTCTGCCTGTCCTCTCTGTATCTGTCTCCACTCAGTGCTCTTTCTCTGGATCTCTCCCCATCTCTTCCTCCTGTCCACCGAGGGCTCTGCTCCCGGTCTCTCCTTCGGTCATTTTCTGCATGCCTCTCCCATTCCAGGTTTCTGCCTCTGTCCTGGTCACACTGCCGGTCTCTTTCTCTGTCCCGGGCCTTGTCTCTCTCTTTTGGGCTGTATGGTGGAAGTGGTCTGGCTGGTCTCTCCTTCCTCCTCATCGCTCTTTCTGTGTCCTCCTCCCATGGGCTCTTGGCCCTGCCAGTCTCCGTATGTTCATAATCTTGATTCCTGTCCCCATGTTTGCCTCTGGGGGGCAGCAGGTGCTCTGGATACGGATCTGCATGCCTGCTACGCCCTCCCTCTGCTCCTAGGTAGTGCTCAGGGTATCTGGAGCGGCTGTGTGGTGCTATTGGATCCTGTCTCGGGTATCTGCTCCTTTTGGGCTCTGATGAGCTGTAATCAGGCGAATAGTCATGATGTGAGCTGCCTGGTGTGTACAGGCCTGGGGAACTAGATCCATGACGGTGTTTGTCCACATCAAGGGGCTTTCTTGCAGCTTAGCAGGTCAGAAATGATGGAGATAGAAGGATGGAAATGGAGTGGCGGAAATGATGGTTGATGAGAGCATGGAGACAGGAACAACAACACAGACAGGAATGAGATGAACTAAGGTGGTTAGTAAACATGGAGTTAGTTTCAGCACCTGTGAGGAGAGTTATGACAGATCG